>JAQQSZ010014104.1:0-11597 GCA_028646595.1 Phalanger gymnotis
CACCCAGCAACCATCCAGGCTGTCCTGTGCTGGAGCCCTGCTTCTTTCTGCTATTTTTTGGGGTTCTGCAGTTCTAGAATTGGTTCGGAGCCATTTTTTATAAGTTTTTGGAGGTACTTGGCGGGGAGCTCATGCTAGTCCCTGCTTTCCAGCCGCCATCTTGGCTCTGCCCCCTCCATTGCCTTCTTCTTTTTGAGCATAAAATCCTTTATCTGGCTTTTTCTTTTGAGGGGGGAAGGCAGGGCAATTGGGGTTAAGTGACTTGCCCAAGGTCACACAGCTAGTACCTGTGTCAAGTGTCTGAGGCCGGATTGGAACTCAGGTCTTCCTGACTCCAGGGCCAGTGCTCTACTCACTGTGCCACCTAGCTGCCCCCTTTCCAATCTTTTTACACCTTACTCCCATATCCCTCCTTCCTCATATTCCATGATCTACTGTCATTGGCCTTCCTCCACTCCCAGCTTCCTCCACTTTCACTAGCTGTCCCTCATATCTTGAATTCTCTCCGTCCTCAACTCTGCCTCCTGGTTTCCTTCAAGTCTCAGCTAAAATCTCACTTTCTGCAAGAAGCCGCCAGTGCCTTCCCTCTGAGAGTGCTCTGTGTGTATTTTATTTGTACATTTTTGTTTACATGCGGTTTACCCTACTATTTGTGCTGACCTGTGGCAGAGCATTCTGAGCTCGTACTGCTCTGATCAGCCACAGTCAGACACACTGTAACTCGACATGGTGGTGTCATTTTGGTCCTCTTTGAGAATGAAAGACAACAACCAACCCCATTCAGAGGGGAATTCCTTGACCACAGGGACTGTTGTTGCCTTTCCTTGTATCCCCAGCTCTTAGTACCGTGCCCAGTATATGATAGGTGCTTAATAAATTGGCTGATTCACGTACACATCCCTTTCCTCTTTCTTTGATCTGTTGGGAGATATAGACCTAGTAGTAGTAGTATCTCTGGGTCAATTGATATGTACAGCTTCATAACTTTGAGGCTCAGTTCCAAATTGCAGAGGAAAGATTCTTAACTTAGGGTCAATGACTTGGTTTTAAAAAATGCTTTGATGATTGTATTTCAATATAATTTATAGTTTCATTGCATTTGCAATTAATTTCATTATGTGTCAACATAATTCATGGTTTCCTTTGTAAGTCTATGTAGTTTATACATGCATTTAAAACCATGATGCTGAGAAAGACTTGATAAGTTTCACCAGACTGACTGCCTGAAGGGTCCATGACACACAAAGAAGTTAAGAACTCCTCCCTTCACTAAATTTGATGCCAGAGCAGGGCAGGTCTCCTGGTCTCCAATTTTTCCAACTAATACATATAAAATGACTTTGATTTCCACAGAGTTCTCTGCCAGGATCATATGTTTAATTTTTCAATATTGGTTTGGAGATGTTGGCTACTAATGTATGAGACAATGTTTGAAAAAAATTCTATGTAAACCTTAAAGTATTATATAAATGTTAGATATAACTATAATTGATATTACTAAGTTCCATTACTTAATTAGTTTCATTAAATAGCAGGATGGCCTGTCTATTAGCCAGGATTTGCTGGTATGTTTTTGTTAAGCACTGTCAATCAACCTCTCTATCTCTGTCTTTATCTCTCTTTTTCTTTCTGTCTCTGTCCCTCTGCCTCTCTCTCTGTCTCTCTGACTCTGTGTCTCTCTGTGTCTCTCTCGCCCCTCTCTGTTTCTCTCTTCCTCCCTCTGTCTGTCTCCCTCCTCTTCTCTCCCTCCCTCCCCCCCTCCTTAATTTAGCTGTTTATGTAGCTTTAGGCTCCCTAATCCTAACTCCTTCAGTTTCTCCTTTAGGTTCTCCTAGACAGGGCCATCTGCTGCAGCAGCCAGAGGGTGAGACAGATTTTCCTTGAAAGCAGATGTGATCACCACAGCAGCCCTACTCATACCAACTAATAACTCTGTGGAATTAGCTGCCAAGTTACTTATGGGTTCCCAGAGTTCTGTTACCTTTTCCTGTAGTACTAAAATTCTATTGCCTAATGAAGTAAAATGATAGGTCAGAAGCTCATTCATTTATTCACTGATTCCTTCATGTATAGATTCAGTGCCTGCCATACGACGCATGGTAAAAGACACAAAGAACAGGGCTTGATTCCTTTCCCTATGGAGTTTAAGCTCCTTACTATTCTCTCACAATGAGAAGCAGCAAAGCCTAGTGGATAAAGAGATGCTCTTGGAATCAGGAAATCTGGGCTTGAGTTCTACCTTTGACACACTAGCTGGGTGACCTCAGACAAATCTCTCAGTGGCCTCTGGCAATTCTCTGTGACAATAATAATAGCTGGCTTTTTTGTAGCATTTTAACAGTTATAAATGTTTGATTCTTATAACAACCCCATGAAATAGGAACAAAGGAAGGAAATAAGCATTTACTAAGAGCCTACTATGTGCCAGGCACTGTGCCAACTGCTTTACAAATATTAATTCCTTTTGATCTTCCTAACAGTCCTGGGAGTGAGGTGCTATTATTATTCCAATTTAAAGATGAGGAAACTGAGGCAAACAAGTTAAGTGACTTGGCTAGGGTCACAGAGCTAGTAAGTATCTAAAGCTGGATTCCATCTCAGGCCTTCCTACTTCAAGTCCAGCACTAAAGGGTCAAACGCTTGCAGGTTTACATTATTAGATAGGGAATTTATACTTCTTAACACCAGTGAAACTGTAGGCCCCAACTATAAATACATAATAGCTAAGGCGATAATTCTGATTCTTCTTTTTTATGTCCCCAAGACAAACTTAACATATATTCCAAACCAAAGAGGAGAAAGGAAAAGCCTTTACTGACACCCTACTAGGTCAAGGGGCTCTCTATTTCCCCATACATACTGCTGCCTCAGGCTTGGCTTGTTACCTGGTTTGAGGGAAGCAGACCCAATAATATTGTACCCTATAGCCCAATGTCCACCTAGGAAAGCAAGAGAGGTTGACTCCTAGGCTCTCCCAACCTACACATCCTCTCACTGAGACCAGTTCAATTTGCCTGAACTAAGTGAGTTATATTTGTATGTTTGATTAAAGTAAACTTGTCAACCCCTTAACATTGTTTCCCTTAGTAAAGCAGATCAAAAGAACATGGGCTTTTGCAGCACACTGGTAGCGTGCTTGTTGTTGGGCTTGTGTCTTTCACCCCCACAACAGCTGCTAGCCAGATTGTTGAAACATAAGGTTAAAAAGGAAATCAGTAATATTAAAATAAAGATGCCATTGTTTTCCTGTCCAAGTTCACAGCCCCCTGCAAATCTATCCATGGACCTCCAAGCACTTGAGAACCCAGGTTAAGAACCCTCGTTATCAAGAAAGGAGACTGTCCTAACCAGCTTCCCTCAAGTTAATGACCATTGTGGTTCTGGAACTCAGATCTTCTTGACTCCTAGAGGGAGCCAGGTGTTGCAGTGGATAAAGCTCTGGACCTGAAGTCAGAAAGACCAGAGTTCCAATCCAGTCTCAGATAGTTCCTAGCTGTGTGACCCTGAGCAAGTAATTTAGCCTCCAGTCTACCTCAGTTTCCTCAGCTGCAGAATAGGAATCATAATAGTAGCACCTCACAGGATTGTTGTGAGGATCCACAAAATATTTAGCACATAGTAGGAGCAAATGCTTATTCTCTCTCTTCCTATTCCAGCACTTTCTGAGTCAATTGTTTATTAAGCACCTACTTTATTTTAGCACTGTACTCATTGTGCTAGGTGATAAGGACACAAAAGCAAAAATGAATGACCTCTGAATCTGGAATCACTTCCATGATGGAGGGGAGACTGGGAGCTCAGGGTTCAGGCAGGGAGACGACTGTTCGCACCGAGCTTGCTTCGAAGGGAAGATTGAACTGGTTTCAGAACATGTCCATAGTTTCCCCTGTGGCCTTCTCTCCCTTCTCTCCCTCCTCCTCCAGCCTCACTGGGTGCATATGTTGTGCGATTTGGACTAAGTGGAAAATGTTGCTGATTCAGATCATTGGACTGGTTAACCTCAGTGGATGCATTCATGGTTGACTCATTCACCTAAAATGTCACAATTCTCCAGTCATTTCCTGTTCATCTGTTTACAGATCAAAGAGGATAAAAACATCTATAAATCCTCAGCCCTGCCCCAGTCAGGCTGAAGAAAGAAAAAAAAAAGTTTCAGCTTAACAGACTTAGAGGAGGGGAATCTGTCAAGTGGTTTTAGCATCATTGACAAGGCCGAAGGACTTTAGGAAAGACGCTACCCTGAATGCAGCAGGGCTAACGCTGGCTCCCTAGGTTTTAATTCCAAAACATAACAAGACACAATCTAGTCTGGTCAGAGGAAGCATCCATGCCTTCCCTTGGAGATGTTGCTTAGGCCCTCCATGGCCCCTCCAGCTGTGGTGCTGGCCTCAGCTGAGTTCACCCTCCGCCTGGATTGATGTGGCTCATCCTCCTCCTGACTTTTTATATTTCTTTTGACCCCTTCCCTTCACCTTCTATTATTTGAATCTTTTTTTGTCTGCCATGAACTCCTACTCAGCACACATTATACTTCCTTCCTTCAGATCATGCTTTAAAAACCTTTGTGATACAATTGTTTCCAATTTCTTTTCTTTCTAAGCCATCCTCCACACAGCTGCCAACTAAATTTCCCAAAACATAGTTCTGACCATGCTACTTCCTGCCTCAAAAATCTTCCTTGGCTCCCCATTGACTCTAGGATAAAATACATACTACTCAGCTTGGCATTGGAAGCCCCCCACCCCCACAATTTGGCTCCCACTGACTTGTCCGGATTTATTTCACATGGTCCCTATTCATGCTGTCTACATTCCAGCCAAGCTGGCCTCCTAGTCATTCCCTGACCTTGACATTCCGTTTTCCATCTCCATGCTTTCATACAGGCTGTCTCCTGTGTTTGGGATCCACTTCTTCTTCTTTTATTTCCTTTTAGAATTTCCTTTAGGATCTTTAGCTGCCTTCCAAATTCTGCTCAGGTACCACCTTCTAAAAAAAGTCCTTTATAATACTCCCTAACCCACCCCAGTTGATTGTGCTCTCTCCCTACTCAAATTATATGTAAATATATATGTGTCTGAATATGTATGTATGTATATATGCATGTATGTGTGTATGCGTATGTATGTATATATGTATGTGTGTGTGTATATATATATATATATGAATTATAGTTGCTTTTTCTGTATGCATTGTGTTCCCCTTCCCACCCCCAGAAGAATGTAAGTTCCCAGGGGCATGGGCTAGTCCATTTTTTGGTTTTGTTTCCCAAGTGCCTACGATAATGCTTTACACATATTAGTCCTTGAGAAATATTAAATAATTGTATATGACATCATATTCTTGTAACGTTGATTCTTTTCACTCAAGGGTAAGGCTTTATATTTATCTCCATTAAATTTCATCTTATTGTATTTGGTCCATCATTCTATCCTCCAAAGAGCTTTTTGAATATCAATCAAATAGTTGATCTCTCTAAGCTTCATCTCATTTATAAACTGATAAAAAAAATTCCATATGTTATTTCCCTCAAGTCTTTTATTTAAAAAAACAAAAAATAAGCAATTTAAATAACACAGGTTCCAAAATAGATTCTTGAAGTACTCCACTAGAGAATCCCTGCAAGTTGATGTTGACCCACTTAGGACTACCTCGTAGATTGGTTTTTGATAAGTTCTGAATTCATCTAGCCACACTGTTGACTAGCCCACATCTCTTGATCTTGTCTACATGGAGAGCATGAGGGGCTTTGTCTAATGCTTTGCTGGAATCTAGGTACATATGACATGTCTATAGCGTTCCACTCATCTGCTTGTCTAGTGGTTCTCAAAGTACGGTCCAGGGACCCTCAGAGGTTCTTTTGGGAGGATTCATTAAATCAAAGCTATTTTAATAATAATACTAAGAAGTTTTAATTTCTAATAGGGTAAATATAAAGACATAGTAATATTTGGTACAATTAATACATAGTATAATATGACATGATAAATATTTTATATTAAGTTGTTATGTATACTATTGGATAGGATAGGGCATATAGTATATGTAACAACATTATATACACTATTATCTATATTACTATTATTATGTTAATATAATATATCACTATGTCTATATTACATGTACTATATATACTCCATATTATATATTATACTATATTATATATGCTATATTATATTTACTTGGTATTATATATACTATATATAACCATGTTATATAATAGGTAATGTATTTACATATAAAATCCACATAAAAGTTCACAGGAGGGGCACTTCTCAATAATTTTTGAGAATATAAAGGTGTTCTGAAACCAAAACATTTGAGAACTTCTACACTGGTTTAGTGACTCTGGAATGAAATGGAAATGAGATTAATATTGCATGGCCTGTTTTTTGATGAAGACACGCTAGTTCAGAGTGATCAGGGCTCCCTCTGAGGCAACTATACAGTGGGTAGAGAACAGCACCTGGAATCAGGAAAACTTCAGGTCAAACCTGACCTCAGACACTGAATCCCTGAGTTCCAACCTGACCTCAGATACTCACAAGCTAAGTACTTTGCAAGCCTTAAAATGCCATACAAATGCTAGTAAATTTATCCCTTCTGAATCATTACCAGCAATGCCTTTACTATTAGTTTCACCCGCCAATGGTTTGTAGACTCCACAATCTTCCTTTTTGCAATTGATAGTGACATTTATGTATTTGTATTAGAATAGTTATCTGATAAAAATGGAGAGGGGAAAGTCTGGAGACCCAGGATGGGAAAGCCAGTTAGGAATTTCAGGAGACTGTCTAGGGAAAGTTTGAATTAGGGTAGGGGCATTTTAAAGGAAAAGAATGAAATCGATCATGTTCCTTGCTATTCTTTTTAAATTTCTTTTCTATTCTGTACATAAACACTAAAGAAAACAGGCATCTCCATATACAAAGTAGAACAGAAGAAAAGAATTGTATATAAAGCTATGACTCTTTATTACTTACAGCTTGCTTTTCTTTTCAAGGACATAATAAATTCAACATGTTATTTTCAAAGCTGACCTGCTTGTCTGTTTCCTACTGACTTTCCCTCTGCTCTCTTCTGAGCATTTTAAATGCTTCAATGACCATCCTCTCTTACTTTTCTTTTTTTCATTTTGGTAATCCTATCAATACCCCACCCCAACTCCTGCCTCCCTTCCAAAAAAATAGAAAGAAAGAAAAAACCTCTCTGTATCAAATATGCATATTTTAAAAAATTGACACATTAACAATATATAAAAATGTATGCCTTATTCTGCACTTGGAGTCCATCGCTACTCTCTGTCAGAAGGTAGATAATATGCTTCAGCTAGGTGGCACAATAGACAGAGAACTGAGCCTGGAGTCAGGAGGACCTGAGTTCAAATCTAGCCTCAGACACTCCTGGCAAAATCACTTTAATTCTGTTTGCCTCAGTTTACTCATCTATAAAATGAGGTAGGGAAGGAAATGGCAAACCACTTCAGCATCTTTGCCAAGAAAACCCCAAATGAGATCACCAAGAGTCAAACATGCCTGAATAACAACAATATGCTTCATCGTTGCCGCCTGGGGAATTGTAGTTGGTCATTGTGTTGATTGGAGTTCTTCTGTCCCTAAGTTGTTTTTTAAAAAATGTTATTATCTACATTGTTCCCAGGTTTCTGCTCATTTCACTCCATGTCATTTCATACAAGTGGAAGGGACCAATTCAAGAAATATTGTGGAAGGAAAATAAATCAGACTAAAATAAACTCACTGGATATGGGCAAGTAGCACAGGCGGGAAGGAGATAACTCTTGAGACGAGGGTGTCATTACCAAAAAAAGAAGAAGAAAGAAGGATGAATGGGGGGAGGGGAAGATGATGAATACTACTCTACACATGTTGAGTGTAAGATGTTGGCAGGACGTCCTGGCAGAGATGTCCACTGGAGTAGTAAACTAATTCCATTCTGTTCCAGAAACATTTTAAAGCATATGTAAGACACTGTGCTGAGCACTGGAGATCCAAAGATTAAAGAAAGACGCCATTTCTGTCCTCAAGAATCTAACAGCTGAGCAGGGGCATGAGAGACACACATACAAATGAAAGTTAGTCTACCATAAGGCGTCCGGAAGACAAATGAGGCATAAGAGACGGGAAGAGGGAGAGGCACTTCCAACTGGAGGCATTAGAGGAGGACTCATGGAAAAAGGGGTACTTAACAGAATGTAGAAAGAAGAAGATTTCATCTGGTGCAGATGTGGAGGGAATGCAATCTATGTGCAAATGCATGGCAAATTTAGGAGATAGTGGGGCAGCTAGGTGGCACAGTGAGTGGAGCACTGGCCCTGGAGTCAGGAGGACCTGAGTTCCAATCTGACATCAGACACTTGACACACTTACTAGCTGTGTGACCTTAGACACTTAACCCCGAGGTTAAGTCACTTAACCACAATTGCCCTGCCTTCCCCCCTCAAAAAAAATTTAGGAGATAGTAGCCCAATTTGTCAGAAACAGAATGCATGCAGAGGAATAGGTGAAAGAATGCTGGAGAGAGAGGTTAAAGTTGTATTATGGGAGCCCCGGAATGGTGTGATAGAAATTTGTATTTTATTCCATAAAGAATGGAAAAATTTTAGGGGCAGCTAGGCAGCAGAGTAGAGCACCAGCCCTGGAGTCAGGAGGACCTGGGTTCAAATCTAACCTCAGACACTTGACACATGTACTAGCTGTGTGACCTTGGGCAAGTCACTTAACCCCAACTGCCTTGCTAAAAAACAAACAAAAAAGGAATGGAAGAATTTTAAGTATAGGAGTGACATTCAAAGTCTTATGTATTAGAAACATTACTTTGGCATTAGAGGGAAGGGAAAATGAAAGGAGAAATAAAATAGAGGCAAGGAGACCAGTTATGAGACATCACACAGGATCATAGGATCATAGACTTAGCACTGGAGAGGACCTTAGAGGTTGTCTAGTGCGAGCCCACCATTTTGAAGCTGAGGAATCCGAAGCTCAGAGACATTAAGCTACTTGCCTAAGGTCACACAGGTAGTGAGTACCAGAGCCAAGAATCGAACCCAGGTTCCCAGCCTCCAAATCCAGCCCTTTTCCTGCTGTACCACACTGCCTCCCAGTGGACAGTAGTCCAGGTGAGAAGTTTTGAGACCGAACTGGGAGGATGGCAAAGGAATTGGAAAAGAGGGAATAGATACAAGAGAAATTATGGAAGAATGAATAGGGCTTACAAGATCAATTTAGGTATGTAATTCAGTGTGAGAGTGGGTAAGGGTAAGAAAGAAGGAATTTTCAAAGATGACTAACATTTCAAGGCTGGATGACTTGAAGAATGGATGTGTCATCATCAGAAACAGGCAAGTTAGAAAGAGCAGGTTTGGAAGAAAGATAAGTTCTGCTTTGCGTATGTATTTGAGATACTAGAAGAACATCTAAGTGTAGGTGTCTAAAAAGCAGGTGATTAGTAAGGTTTGGAGCTCACAGAAAAAATCAAGCCTAGAGGAGCAGATTGGGAGTCTTTCCCACAGAGGCAACAACTGAAACCTTGGGAATGGATGAATGATCTAAAATAAAAGGTGGGGAGAGAAGAGGACAAACGGAAGAGTCCTGGGGAATGCCCAAGAGAACAGGAGAAGTGAAGGGGCCCCAGAAGGATCAGTCAGAGAGACTGGAGGAACACCTAGAGAAAGGAGTGTCATGGGAGTCAAGGGAGGAGGAAGGCATCCATTGAGAGGGGACTGATGGACAGAGCCAAATGCTGCAGAAAAAGGTGAAAGGGACCGAAGACTGAGTAGACTCTACTGTATGGGAGGCTCTTGGATTTGACAAACAGGAAGCACGATTTCAATAGAGTCGGGGGAATAGAAGACAGAGGGTAGAGAGTTGATGGAGAAAAGGGAAGAGTATAGCATCTTTCTAGAAGTTTGACAGGAAAGGAAAAGAAAATGAAGGGTTTGAGGGGGTTTCTGGGTGAAGGGAATTTTTTTTGTTTGCTTCGAGGATGGAAAAAACCTGAACATATTTCTTTGCAGAGGGAGAAGATGCCAGTAGAGAAGCAAGGGAGAGGGCAAGATTGACAGTGAGACAGAGGAGATATTTGATGAAGCAAAATCCCAGCAGAGACAGAGTTGAGGGGTGGAGATCAGAGGCTTAAGGGAGAAGGAGGAAGACTATCTGCCTCTGGGACTACAGGGGAGGAAGGCAGGATTTGAAATGACATAGGGAGCTTTTGAAGGTCTGAGGATATGGGGTGGGGATTCCCTTTGAATGGACTTCATTTTCTCAGTTGAGCAGACAGGGTTATCTGCTGAGAGAATTGAGGGTTAAGTGTGTGGTTAGAGACTTATGGGGAGAGGCCGGCTGGAACAACATCAGTGGAGAATCAGCAGGAGATTAATAGAAGGATTGCTGTGCCCCAAGGAGATCTAGCTAAGTTAGAAAACATTCATTTGATGTGAGACATGTTAGCACGGTTTGTGACTTCCTCCAGAAACAATGCATTGCTCAGGAGAGAGGCTTAATGAGGGATTGTTGCAATAATCTAGGAGTTAGGGAATAAGGACCTGGGCTTGAGTAGTGGCAGCAGGGACTGATGACAGACTGGATATGGGCGAAGAAGGCGAGAAAAGATGAATAGATCGCTGGACTTGTGGTCCGGAAGACCTGGGTTTGAATCCTGCATAAGTCACTAAGCAAGTCATCACTGACCTTTCTGAGCATGTCTCCAGATCTGAAAACCCAGTAATAGCACTACTAGGGCTGCATCCTAAAGAGATAAAAGATAAAAAGTAAAAGGACCTATATGTACAAAAATATTTATAGCAGCTCTCTTACATATTAGGTGTACCATAGGCAGTTAGAAATTTGAGATGGGACGTCGGGAAAGAACTGGAAATTGTGGGGATGTCTATCAATTGGGAAATGGCTGGACAAGTTGTGGTATATGACTGTGATGGAATACTACCGTGCTATGAGAAATAATGAGCTTGCTGATTTTAGAAAAACATGCAAAGACTTGCATGAAATAATGAAGAGCAAAAAGAGCAGAACCAAAAGAACATTATGTACAATAATAGCAATATTGTTTTAAGAGCAACTTTGAGCAACTAAATCATTTTGACAATTATAAATACCCAAATTAACTATAAAAAACTTATGAAGGAAGATGCTGTATCCAACCAGAGAAAGAACTGATAAATAGAAGTATGTATAGAATGATTTTACACATTTATGTATGTATATATTATGTGTATGCATAGATATACCTATTTGTGACTAATGGTAGCCATCTCTAGGGCAGCAGTGGAACGAGGGAAGAAAAGAAGTTACATGATAACTTTATATATATTTTAAAAATAGCAAGTTGTACATAACAGATTTGCAGTGTCATGTGCAATTGTCTTTTTTATTCTACTATGTTATAAAAATGCTTATTTTATTTCATAAATTAACACTAAAATAAATGAAATTTTAAAAATATAAATGGGTCAATTGGTGGCAGACTTGGTGAAAGCATTTTATTAGCCAATTGCTTTGTATTCTTTTTAAATTCTTTTCTTAATTCTTTTTCTTTTCTTAAGAATTTCTTAATTCAGAGGG
>JAQQSZ010014105.1:0-11597 GCA_028646595.1 Phalanger gymnotis
AAAAAAAAAAAAAAAAAAGAATGAATGGGTCAAACAGCAAATCATATAAATAATCAATAACTTTATCCAAGAGAATGATGGTAACAGGGCAACATACCAAAACATATGAGATACAGGGGGCAGAGCCAAGATGGCAGCTGGAAAGCAAGGACTTGCTTAAGCTCTCCCCCAATTCCCTCCAAACACATGTTAAAAATGGCTCTGAACAAATTCTAGAGCTGCAGAATCCACAACATAGCAACATATCTCCACCCAGAAGAACCTGGATGGTCTCCGGGAAAGGTCTATCGCATGGTGCTGGGAGCAGAGCACAGCCCAGCATGGGCCATGCCAGGACATACCAGACCCAGAGTCAGCCAGTCAGAACAGGCCTTGGGGCCATGAATCAGTGAGCTGTGGCAGTTACTAGACTTCTCAACCCCCAAAGGCCAAAGAGCAGATTAGTGGGAAACTGCAGGATTGAGTTCAGAGCAGTCCGGCCACCAGCCCTGAGGGTGATGGAGGTGGTGTGGAAGTGGCGGGTGGCAGTGGTAGCAGCAGGAAGCTCCTGAGGCTGCTTCCAAAGCTCCAGGGTCAGCTGCTTCCCGAATCCCTGGCTCACACAATGGGAGGAATCTTGCAGCAGATCAGAGCAGGAGTGCAAGGAGTGCTTTGTGGGCACAAAGACAGATTCTCTTGCTGTGCCGTGCTTGGATGTGTATTGTGGTCCCTGTTGGAGGTTCTTGGGGGAGGAGGATCACTGTTGTGACAAAGCCTGGAGTGATGGTAGATTAGAAGTAGCTCTGAAAACAGCAGTGCTTGGCTTGGGACAAAGTATATTCATATCCTGACAAAGAGCTCAAGGGTCAAGTAGTTGGATGGGAACATGAACAGGCAGCGAAAACAAACACAGACTCAAACTCAAACTCTAGATTCCTTTTTTGATGACAAAGAAGATCTAATTATACAGCCAGAAGAAATCAACAAAGTCAAAGGGCATACATCAAAAGGCCCCGTGAAAAATATGAATTGTTCTGAAGCCATGGAAGAGCTCAAAAAGGATTTGGAAAAGCAAGTAAGAGAAGTAGAGGAAAAATTGCAAAGAGAGATGAGAATGATGTGAGAAAACCATGAAAACAAGTTAATGACTTGCTAAAGGAGACCCAAAAAAATATTGAAGAAAATAACACCTTAAAGAATAGACTAACCCAAATGGCAAAAGAGCTTGAAAAAGCCAATGAGGAGAAGAATGCCTTGAAAGGCAGAATTACCCAAATGGAAAAGGAGGTCCAAAAGACTACTGAAGAAAATACCACCTTAAGAATTAGACTGGAGCAAGTGGAAGCTAGTGACTTGATGAGAAATCAAGATATTATAAAACAGAACCAAAGGAATGAAAAAATGGAATACAATGTCAAATACCTCATTGGAAAAACCACTGACCTGGAGAATAGATCCAAGGGAGATAATTTAAAAATTATTGGACTACCTGAAAGTCATGATCAAAAAAAAAAAAGAGCCTAGACATCATCTTTCAAGAAATTGTCAAAGAAAACTGCTCTGATATTCTAGAGCCAGAGGGTAAAATAGAAATTAAAAGAGTCCACCAATCACCTCTTGAAAAAGATCCCAAAAAGAAAACTCCTAGGAATATTGTCACCGAATTCCAGAGTTTTCACATCAAGGAAAAATACTGCAAGCAGCCAGAAAGAAACAATTTGAATATTGTGGAAACACAATCAGAATAACACAGCTTCTATATCTAGCAGCTTCTATATTAAGGGATCAAAGGGCTTGGAATATGATATTCTGGAGGTCAATGGAGCTAATATTAAAACCAAGAATCACCTACCCAGCAAAACTGAGTATCATGCTCCAAGGCAAAATATGGATTTTCAATAAAATAGAGGACTTTCAAGCTTTCTCAATGAAAAGACCGGAGCTGAATAAAAAATTTGACTTTCAAACTCAATAATCAAGAGAAGCATGAAAAGGTAAACAAGAAAGAGAAATCATAAGGGACTTACTAAAGTTGAACTGTTATGTTTACATTCTTACATGGAAATATGATGTAATTCATGAGAACTTTCTCAGTATTAGGGGAGTTGAAGGGAATATAGATAGAGGGCACAGGATGAGTTGAATATGAAGGGATGATGTCTAAAAAATGAAATAAATTTAAGGAGTGAGAGAGGAATACAGTGAGAGAGGGAGAAAGGGAGAGATAGAATGGGGTAAATTATCTCACATAAAAGTGGCAAGAAAAGCAGTTCTGTTGGATTGGAAGAGGGGGGCAAGTGAGGGGGAATGAGTGAATCTTACTCTCATCAGATTCAACTTGAGGAGAGAATAACATACACACTCAATTGGGTATCTTACTCCACAGGAAAGTAAGGGGAAGGGGATAAAAAAAGGGGAGATGATAGAGGGGAGGGTAGATAGGGGGAGGATGTTATCAAAAGCAAACACTTTTGGAAAGGGACAGGATCAAGGGAGAAAATTGAATAAAGAGGGACAAGATAGGATGGAAGGAAATATAGTTAGCTTTTCACAACATGAGCATTGTGGAAGTGTTTTACATAATAATACATGTGTGATCTATGTTGAATTCCTTGCCTTCCTGGGGAGGGTGGGAAGGGAAGAGGGGAGAGAATTTGGCACTCAAAGTTTTAAAAGCAGATGCTTTAAAAGTTATTTTTTGCCTGCAGCTGGGAAACAAGATATATAGGGAATGGGACATAGAAATCTATCCTGCCCTACAAGAAAGTAAGGGGAAAGGGGATGGGGGGGGAAGTGGGGTGAAAGAAGGAAGGGCTGACTGGGGAATGTGGCAATCAGCATATATGCCATCTTGGAATGGGGGGAGGGTAGAAATGGGGAGAAAATTTGTAACTCAAAATCTTGTGGAAATCAATGTTGAAAACTAAAATATTAAATAAAAATGATAAAAATTTAAAAAAAGAACTTGTGAGATACATCCAAAGCAGTTCTTAGGGGAAATTTTTATCTCTAGATGCTTACATGAAGAAAAAAATAGAGAAAGAGGAGATCAATGAATTGGGCATGCAACAAAAAAAGCTAGAAAAAGAATAAATTAAAAATTCCCAATTAAATACCAAATTGGAAATTCTGAAAATCAAAGGAGAGATTAATTAAACTGACAGTAAGGAAACTATTGAACTAATAAATAAAACTGAGCTGGTTTTTATGAAAAAAATAGATAAACTTTTCATCAACTTCGTTTTAAAAAAAAGAGAAGAAAACCAAATTACACACAGTATCAAAAAAATGAAAAGAGGGAATTCACCACCAATGAAGAGAAAATTAAAGGAAAAATTAGGAGCTATTTTGTCCAACTGTATGCCAATAAATCTGACAATATCAGTGAAATGGATGAATATTTACAAAAATATAAATTGCCCAGGTTAACAGAAGAGGAAATAAACTATTTAAATAACCCCATTTTAGAAAAAGAAATTGAACAAGCCATCAATGAGCTCCCTAAGAAAAAAAAAATCTCCATGGCCAGATGGATTTACAAGTGAATTCTACCAAACATTTAAAAAACAATTAATTTTAATACTATATAAACTATTTGGGAAAAACAGGCAAATAAGGAGTCCTACCAAATTCCTTTTGTGACACAAATATAGTGCTGATACCTAAACCAAGAAGAACCAAAACAGAGAAAGAAAATTATAGACCAATTTCTCTAGTGAATATTGATGAAACAATTTTAAATAAAACATTAGCAAAGAGATTACAGCAATTTATTATGAAGACACTGTGATCAGGTAGGATTTATACCAGCAATGCAGAGCTGGTTCAATATTAGGAAAACTATAAGCACGATTGACCATATCTATAACAAAACTAACAAAAATCATATGACTATCTCAATATATACAGAAAAAGTTTTAGATAAAATACCAGACCCATTCCTATTTTTAAAAAAACTACAGAACATAAGAATAAATGGAGTATTTCTTAAGCAGTAGCTATCTAAAACCATCAGGGAGCATTATATGTAATGGGGATAAGCTAGAAGCATTCTCAGCAATATCAAGGGTGAAATAAGGATGCCCATTATTAACACTTTATTTAATATTGTACTAGAAATGTTAGCTATAGTAACAAGAGAAGAAAAATAAATTGAAGGAATTAGAAAAGGCAACAAAGAAACAAAACTATCATTTTTTGCAGATGATATGGTGGTATACTTAGATAATCCTAGAGAATCAGCTAAAAAACTACTTTAAACAATTAACAACTTTAGCAAAGTTGCAAGATATAAAATAAACCCACATAAGTCATCAACATTTCTATATGTTACCAAAAAACCCCAGCAGCAAGAGATAGAAAGAGAAATTCCATTTAAAATAACTGTAGACAATATAAAATATTTGGGAGTCTACCTGCCAACACAAGCCTAGGAAGTATATGAACACAAATTTCAAAATACTTTTCACACAAAGTTAAATCCAAACACCTGGGAAAATTTCAGTTGCTCATGGATAGGCCAAGCCGATACAATAAAAATGACAATTCTACCTAAATTAATTTACTTATTCAATGCCATACAAATCAAGCTACCGAGCAATTATTTTGTAGAGCTATAAAAAATAATAGCAAAATTCATCTGGAAGAACAAAAGTTCTATAACATCAAGGGAATTTTAATGAAAAGAAATGCAAGTGAAGGTGGCCTTGCTGTACCAGATCTTAAATTGTATTATAAAACAGCAATTATTAAAAGGACTTGCTACTGGCTAAGAAATAGAATGGTGGATCAGTGGAATAGGTTAGGTCCACAAGAAACAGTAGTCAATGGCTATATTAATCTTGTGTTTGATAAACCCAAAGACTGCAGGTTCTGGATAAGAACTCACTATTTCACAAAAACTTCTGGGAAAACTGGAAAATAGTATGGCAGAAACTAAGCAGAGACCAACATCTCACCCTCTATACCAAGATAAGGTTGAAATACGTACATGATTTAGACATAAAGGGTGACACTCTAAGCAAATCAGGAGAACAAGATATAGTTTACCTATCAGATCTATGGAGAAAAGAAGAATTTATGATATTATGAAATGCAAAATGGATAATTTTGATTACATTAAATTAAAAAGGTTTTGCAAAAGCAAAACTAATATAGCCAAGATTAAAAGGAAAACAGAAAGCTGAGAAACAATTTTTACTGTATCTCTGATAAAGGCTTAACTTCTTAAATATGTAGAGAACTGAGTCAAAAGTAGAAAGATACAAGTCATCCCCCAGTTCATAAATGGTCAAAGGATATGAACAGGCAATTTTCAAAGGAAGAAATTAAAGCTATCTATAGTCATATGAAAAACTGCTCTAAATCACTATTGATTAGAGAAATGCAAAATGAAACAACTCTGAGGTACCACTTCACACTTTTCAGATTGGCTAATATTAAAGAAAAGTGATAAATGTCAGAGGGGGTATGGGGAAACTAGGACACTAATGCATTGTTGATGGAGTTGAGCACTAATTCAACCATTCTGGAAAGCAATTTGGAACTATGCCCAAGTAACAACAATGCTACTTGCTGCTACTGTGGCTGTGTGAGACCAATAACACCAACACACAGGAGGGCTACTAGCACTACTAGCATAGATTCTTTGATCTGCTTTTTTATGGAGAGAAATGTTAAGGGGTTTACAATTTCACTTTGATTAAACATACATATATCGTTCACTTAGTTCAAGGGAAAAAGTCAGCACCCTGAACTTCAGAGAAAGCACAAACAGAAATTACAAGCAGAAATTATATAAACATAGAAAAATTACACAAATCAGCAGACGGGCTTTAGCTGTCTGTACAAGACATTACATACATAGTTACCAGAGACAGAAGCACCAACATCTGGGTTTTTCAAAGCTGGGGAGCTCCTTAATAGCTACCCAGAGTCTCATCTGGTCAAATCACTCTTAAAGTGAGTGATCCCCAAGCAAAATGCTAACCTCAGAGTATATATCCATTTCTTCAGGGTCAGATGGCATTGCAACTATGCAACTCAAACCCATGAGACCTAGGCTTTCCCATGACTTAAGCAGGTCATCAAAGATTCCTGATTCAATCAAAGACTCTTGATTGAAACAATGGTAAGGCTCATAGGCACTCGATTGTCTTAGTGCTGAGGAGTACCAACAAAAGACAACAAAAGTCCCACTTTACTTGCTTAATTCAAACAAAGGCGAGACTCAAAGGCACTTGATTGCCTTAGGGCTGAGAAGCACTCCAAAACTGAAGACAAGAAACAAGTCCCACTCTGCTTGCCATTACAGCCCAAAGGGCTATGAAACTATGTATACCCATTGATCCAGCAATACCACCACTAGGTCTGTGAACCAAAGAGATCATGAAAAATGGAAAAGGACCTACGTGTACAAAAATATGTATAGCAGATCTTTTTGTGATGGCCAAGAATTAGAAATTGAGAGGATCCCCATTAATTGGAGAATGGCTGAACAAGTTGCAGCATATGAATGTAATGGAATGCTGTTCTATAAGAAATGATGAGCAGGTATATTTCTGAAAAACCTGGACTTAGATGAAATGATGCTGAGTGAAGTGAGCAGAACCGGGAGAACACTGTACACATTAAACAGCAACATTGTTTGATGATCAACTAGGATAGACTTAGCTCTTCTCACCAATACAATTACCCAAGACTATTCCAAAACACTTGAGTTGAAAATGATACCCATATCCAGAGAAAGAACCATGGAGTCTAAATACAAATCAGAGCATACTGTTTTCATTTTTTTTTATTTTTTGTTTTTTTCTTTCTTGTGGTTTTCCCCTTTTGTTCTGATTCTTCTTTCACAACATGACTAATATCGAAATGTGTTTAACATGATTGTATACATGTAAGTTTTACCAGATTGCTTGCTGTATTGTGGAGGAGGGGAGGGAAGGGACTGAGGGAGAAATTTTGCAATTCAAAATCACACCAAAATGATTTCTGAAAACTATCTTTACATGTAATTGGAAAAAAATAAAATATTATTAAGTGCAAAAATAAACAACACCCCTCCCCACAAAAGACTGTAATATTGAACATAGTTAATGTGTCAGTTTACCTGAATGGTCTTTAGCTCTCTTTTTATTCTTTGTGATAAAGGAAGAATTTTTGTTATAAGGGCTATATTAGAAAATAAAGATAATGTAAAAAATGGTAATAAAATGAAAAAAGTGGGGAAAAAGACATACATGGATACAGAAAAAACTCCAATAGAGAGTCTCATTGAATTGAATTTGTATTTCAACAGAACAGAGTAATACCAAATTACTTTAAGCCAAGAGGAACTCCTCTCTTCCCCTTGCCACATTCATCTCAGGAGAATGCATGAAAACTTCAAAATAAATAATCGGATCTCTTTTGTGTATCCATGGACTGCATTATCAGTCTACTGAAGCCTGTGAAACTTTTCTCAGAATATTTATAAATGCATAAAATAAAATAATAGGATTACAAAGTAAATCAATTTTACTGAAATAAAGATTTTTTTTCCATCAAAGTTTCTGAACTCCCTGAAATCTGTCCATGCTTCCCTTGAAACTCAAGTTTAAAAGCTCTGCTTGAAAATAGAATACCCTTTTCCCCTCTTGCACCACTTCATTGCTACATCAAAGCCATTGGAGGCCAAGAGCACAGTTATTCACTTCTCCTGCTGTTGAATCATTTCGCTGAGGTAAAGCCATTAATCAAAAATGGCAGTAGAATTTAAAATAGATTTATTTATAAAGAGTACCCTCACCATTCATCAAAATCACTGCTGATCCAATATGCATTTCTCAAAAAGAAAGAATCCCTGTTTGTAAAATAACATTATGTGTATTTTGTGGTTTGCTTGTTTATACTAGTCTGATCTTATGGATTATAAATGCCTTTCCTGATAATTGCAAATGATGTTCTGCATATTCTGAGAATTTTATAGGTGCTGTTGACTGATTGATGGAGAAGTTTGTGGAAGGTGAAGGAAGGGAAAAACAAATGGAAGGTTCAGGTTTGGTAAAGATAGCCTGATTTTCTGTGAAATGGTATCTATAACCCAGGGTATTTGGAAGAACATTGAACTGGAATTCAGAAGACCTGGATTTGAGTCTTAACTCTAATCCTTTCTAACTCTTTGACCTGGGGCAAGTGACTTACCCTCTTTGAGTTTTTCTTCTATTAAAAAAAAGGGTAATCATATTGTAGTTACACATCTCTCAGTTTTCGTGAACATCAAATTAGTTTGTTCCAACTCAATCGATATATTTGGGAACATTTTGAGTAAAATATAAATTTTGCTTTTGCTTTTGAGCAATATCTTTTGGGAGAAACAGAGAATGCAGAAAACTGCACCACTTCACAATAACTTCTAAGTTACAACCCTTCTGATACCCACTTCCACAAGCACACTTCAGGTTTTTGTCAGCATCAAGTATCATATTTATTGCTACCTCTGGACCTTGAGTGGAGGATAGCCTGTCCTACTACCTCCACCACACCCCCTAGTCTCACCTTCTTTCACCAAGGCCCCAGGCCAAGGCCAGGAGGCCTGGATTTTTGGCTTGCCCTATTAGCTCAAGCAGCCCAGGGTGCAAGCTGAACACCAGTCAAAGTCCACTGAAACAACCATTATTTATTATAGCACTTATGTATTTCCTAGCCATTTCACATGTATAAAACTGTGCTGCCATTTTTATTTGGTTCCTATTCTTTTTTATGTATCACTGATGAAGCATTTTGAGCATTATGCCCCTTTCCTATTTTCCCCATATGTTTGGGGGTTTTTTTTTGCAATATTTTGCATATTTTAGTGCTTTAGGGTGAATGCCCAGGTCAAATTTAGCAGACTGCATATTGTGTTTATGTATATGTATGTGTGTATATATATATATATATATATATATATATATATATATGTGCATATATATATATACATGTAACGCATATAATATATATATATATGTAAATCTGAAGACACCAGGTAAAGATATATAGATACAGACATTTCTTTAACCTAATTTGATATTTCTACATATCTATATTCCTTTTTAAAAATAAATAAATTATTTATTCAAGTTCCAACACAAAGCAGGGTGTTCCTGTTTTCCTCCAACAGACTTGGGGTCCTAAAAACAACATGATGCTAGACAAGTTCTAGGACTGACACTGACAAAGTGAGCAGGAAGCTGCTGACATTTCTGGCTTGTGAAGGTTCACCCTCAGTACCATTTGTCACACAGGGAAAGGGGCACATACAGTCCAGGGCGCAGAAAAGGCAGGGAGAAGCACTGGCTGCAAAACCAGCCTCCCAATGGAGATGCAGAAGACCACCAAGAGTGGGCCGTCAATTTCTACTTGCCAGCAGCACAGATACTTGAGTTTAACATGATAAAATGATTAGAAAACCTCATGGCTGCAGCAGTATGAGTTTCTGTCCAGAGGGCTTAGGAAAGGTGAGGAGGAATCCAGCTTCTCAATGAGGAACACTGACTGCCAAGCCAGAAGGTCTCCTCTTCATGACCAAAACCAGTGGAAGACAACAATAGTTCCTACATGCAGAACTCCTGAACTTCAAGTAACCCAAGTACAACTTCCTAATGTCTCTCTCCTCCTAATTATTTATTTATTCATTGCTTGTGTTCCTGTACCACATCACCGGTTCCTGCATAAAATTCTAGAAAGCTGGTTCTTCATGGCTTTCTTCTGTAACTTTATGGTCAATATCATCTGTATCACTATCTTTTTCATCTTCCTCCTCATCTGCTGTATCTCAGGTTAGAATCAAATGAGAAAGAGTCACTGAAGAAGCTGAATTTTCTGTAGCTACTCCAGGATCCAAGGCCACAGACCTCACAACTTTTCGAAGATGGTCCAGTTCCTCTTTTCGCTGCTGGCTCTGTGTATGGGCCTATGTTTTCTCCAGATGCTCATATTCAGGATGATATTCCCTTTCCTACTCTTCTGTGGCACTGGTGACTTACACAAAGAGTTTTTCTAAGCCTGTGCCCAGGATAGCAGACACCCCCATCACCCTGAGTGAAATATAAAACTCATCCAACATGGGGCAGAGCCAAGATGGTGGAAGGAAAGCAGGGACTGGGCTAAAAGTCTTCCCCAGGACAATCCAAACACCTATAAAAATGGCTCTGAACAAATTCTAGAACTGCAGAACTCACAAAATAGAAGAGGGAAACAGGGCTCCAGCCTAGGACAGCCTAGATGGTTGCTGGGTAAGGTCTAACCCACATGGAGCTGGGAGTAGAGCAGAGCAGAGCCCAGCATGGGCTGGGCCCAGACCATCCAGACCAGGAGCCAGGCAGAAAAGGCCCTAGTGCCATGAATCAGTGAGCTGTGGCAGTTACCAGACTTCTCAACCCACAAACACCAAAGACAACAGAGAAGGTTAGTGGGAAAAAACTGCAGTGACAGAATGAAAGGAGTTCACAGTTCGGCAGTGGAGGTGGTACAGCTACAGAACTACATTGCAGTTGCTTCTGGGCCCAGGCCCACCTGGTGGGAGGAATTAAGTGGCAGATCAGAGTAGGAGTGCAGAGCCTGCTCAGATCTGAGTCGAAGTCTGGGTTGGAAGTTCTTAGGGGAGGAGTAGTGCTAGTGGGGCAGAGTTTGCTGTGCAGAAAAAGCTCTGAAAACAACAGTGCAGCCCCTCAAGCTTGGGACAAAGTACTCTCTACTCTACAAGCAGTCATACCCTGCTGAAAAACTCAAGGGTCAAGTAGTTGGCTGGGAACATGAACAGGCAGTGAAAATGGACTCGGATCCAGACTCAGACTTTGGAATCTTTCTTTGGTGACAAAGAAGACCAAAACATACAGCCAGGAGAAGTCAACAAAGTCAAAGAGCCTACATCAAAAGCCCCCAAGAAAAACAGGAACTGGCCTCAGGCTATGGAAGAGCTCAAAAAGGATTTGGGAAAGCAAGTCAGAAAAGTAGAGGAAAAAATGGGAAGAGAAATGAGAATGATGCAAAAAAAACCCATGAAAAATAAGTCAATGACTTGCTAAAGGAGACCCAAAAAATACTGAAAAAAATACTGAAGAAAACAACACCTTAAAGAATAGACTAACCCAAATGGCAAAAGAACTCCAAAAAGTCAATGAGAAGAAGAATGCCATGAAAGACAGAATTAGCCAAATGGAAAAGGAGGTCCAAAAGACCACTGAAGAAAATACTACCTTAAAAATTAGATTGGAGCAAGTGGAAGCTAGTGACTTTATGAGAAATCAAGATATTATCAAACAGAACCAAAGGAATAAAAAAATGGAAGACAACGTGAAATATCTCATTGGAAAAACCACTGACCTGGAAAATAGATCCAGGAGAGATCATTTAAAAATTATTGGACTACCTGAAAGCTATGATGAAAAAGGAGCCTAGATATCATCTTTCAAGAAATTATCAAGGAGAACTGCCTTGATATTCTAGAGCCAGAGGGTAAAATAGAAATTAGAAGAATCCACTGATCGCCTCCTCAAATAGATCCCAAAAAGAAAACTCCTAGGAACATTGTTACCAAATTCCAGAGCTCCCAGATCAAGGAGAAAATACTGCAAGCAGCCAGAAAGAAACAATTT
>JAQQSZ010014106.1:0-11597 GCA_028646595.1 Phalanger gymnotis
TGCTGCGGTGGGGCCTAAATAAATTTCTTGTTGTTTTCTCCTTAGAGAATCTCTCATACCTTGCGATTTCGGACCATTCAAACATATACATGATTATATTTGAGATCACAAATTCGGCCTTCCTACTACAGGTGGGAAAGGGTGATTTAAGTTTTTACTACAATTCTCCAGTATTCTTGTCTTTTCTCCCATAGTTCCAACTAATCAGTTTCCAAACTTTTTAATGATTAATCACAATCTGCTAAGATGTTTTTAGCTTTGTTTCCACTGTAATTCCGGGTTGGCCAGACCAGAGATCACAAGGAAAAGACTCTTAAGTTTTGTCTTTTCCCTAGTGGCAGCCTTTATAACTCTCTGGCTGCTTGCATTTTAAATTTTATTTGCTGCCAAAATAGACACAGAGACATACATACTGACAGACAAAATTTGAGATGACAAATACAAACTGAGCTCAGAATTAATCAACAGAGAGAGGGAGAATGAGAGGCTTGTTAGAAACTCCCATCACGAATTGGCTATTATTATTCCAAGGAAAGATATTGGAGAATTTGCAAGGAATCAAGATCTTACAGGGATGGATCCTGCAACCTTTCTTTGGAGCACCTCTATGGTCTTTGAAAGAAGTCTTGGCATCCTGGATGTTTCTGACATTCCATATCCTACATCCAGAGTGTAGTTGTCCTCCTCAAGAACAGAGCCCTTAAGAAAAGGGGGTAGGGGATGGGGAGGAGGCAAGGGCAGCCAAACAAAGTTATCCTCCTTAGGGCTAGGGTAGGTAAGGGAAGGCAAGGAGGGAGACAGTAACTACAAAGTGCAGTTATCCTTCCAAGAATCAGAGACTTTAAGGTAAAGAAGGGAGAAAGGAGGCAAGGAATAGGGCAGAAAGAGTGGAGGAACAGAAGCTTCTGCCTTTTGTTCTCCCTCAGCCATCTCCGCAGCCTCAAGGGGAAAAACATTCCCATCCCTGGCTAGATTCTTTGTTGGCCTTTAAACTTAATTTGGTTTAAAGGTAAAGTAACTTTGACCGTCCAAAAGAGCCCTATCATGGTCAATAAAATTTAGGCTATCTTTAGTAACTAACACTAGTGCTGACAATACTTGTACTAATTTTCCAAAGATCCATCTGCAAAGGGGACCTAATTAATCCAAAGTGATTTAATGCGAATTGGTCCCTGCCCCCGAGCTAACCCGAAGGGAGTTTCGAACTTCAACCAAACTAGTAGGAATCCTTTGGAAGCTGGGAATAGAGAGAACTTACCCAACCTTGTCAAGGTTAAGAATCCAGGAAAAATGAATCCTGAGCAGCCCTGAGTCTAGCGTTGGCGAGGTTGGAATGCTGGAATGCTGTTCTGCCATTCCATCAGTTCCATCCACAGTCTATGTCACCATAACTGTTGACCTGAAAGTTTGGTTAAAGGAGGCAAACAAACTATGTGATATTCAAATTCATATTGTTTATTCCCTTAAAATTAGCGAAGTTGTATTACTTATATGTACAAGGAGCCAGAGCATAAGTTCTGACTGTCTAAACAAAGAAATGAGAAAGTTTAAATATATTTTTAGTCTCAACTCAGCATGTCTGTGTTACTCAATCTTATGATCTCCATATCATAAGAAAGGAGGTTCTTAGTTGAACAAGACAATTGACAAGGTAGTGTCCCTTAGAGTTTATGATCCCAAAATGCAAATGTCTGCAGAATATCAAGGTAAGAGAAATCCCACTGTTCTGGCTGCAGACATCCTGTCACCAACACGAAAGATACCCCTTGTCAATCTTATCTGGTCTTTGAAGTTGCTGACACAGAAAAGCACATTTTTAGAGTTGAGCAAAAGCTGTTTGGATGCTTTGATATTATTGGGCTTCAAATAATGTAAAAGGATTGTCAACACATATGTGTGTGTCATTAGAATGGATCTATTTCATTGTCTTTTTTTCTCTAGTACCTAGTATAATCCCTGACACATAGTAAGCACTAAATAAATATTTATTGATTGATTGTTCCAAGCTGTCGGGGTGTATTTCACCTTGGTGTAAGGGGAAAAAAATCCCTAATAATTAGGGTTATCCCAAAGTGGAAGAGACTGCCTTAGGAATTTGTGGGTTTCCTCTTGCTAGAAATCATTAAGCAGAGACTAGATAGATGACAACTGCTCAGACATGTTGGAAAAAGAATTGTTTTCCCTCTCCAGATTGGGACTCAGAGGCTTCTGAGGCCCCTTCCAGCTCTGAGAGCCTACGTGATTATATAAGTTAAAAATGAGTCATAATCACTCTATTGTTGAGTTTCACATGACTAGCACATCCTTTTCTTTACAGAGTCTATCACAATTAAGAATTGAATAGCAGACCTGGACTTTTTCCTCCTCAAAATACTTCTTTTCAAGTCTTTCATTGAGTCATAAATACTTGAAAGTATTCCCAAACTATCCACATTCATGATTATTATCTAAAATCATTGACACCGTACTGCAAGTGTGCTAGATGCTACAAAGAGGCTCACATAACCTGAGGCATCTCAGGTAAAGACTATGGACTCTTATTTGCAGGGATCAGCTCCCTGAGCCTTTGGCTGACATATTTCAAGCTTTTGATGCTTATTGTTTACAAAAGTTTTTCCTTCTGAATAAAACACATATAATTTCCTAAAAGTGAGGAGAGAAAAAATAAATCTTGCTTAGCCCACCAAGTGTTAAAATTTACATAGATGAAGGCAGGCTGAAAGACTTGAATTTTGTCAGGTGCATTATATTATCTCGTTTAAGATTTTTTAGAAAGATAACTTATTTTACTCATAAAAGTTATCAAATATTTATGCTTCCCAGGGTTGAAAGCCATGCCTGAGAGAGTTGCAAGTTAACTCCTTCCTTCCTCTGGTCTCCCTCTGATGAGGTTTGGGGTTGAGGGGTGCTCGAGACTCCAAAATACTGACATGCCAGGTCTTGCTGAATGAATTTGACTCAATCCTTCTCAGCCAAGGAAAAACAAAGTTTATTAAAGATTCACCATATTGGGTAGACTCTTAAGTAGCCTGAGCATTTGTGACACTAATGCCAGTGGACCTGATTAATCTAAGCTGAGCTAGATTGAATCTGAGCACCTTCATGGAGGCAAGATGAGACATGTACAAAAAGATTGTGGGAGGGATCGAGGGTAGTCCAGTAGTCTGGGGTGACTAGTGGAGGGGTTTATGGTGGGTCTTGAGGAGGAGTCTAAGGAGGATCTTGATTGAACTGGGGTGACTAAGTCAGACTCCAGGGTGGGAAACAGCTGAAGGCTACCTGGAGATGAGCACAATGAGAGTGCTAGGTAACAGCTAGGGTATAGATATTTTGATCAGGATCACGGGTGGGAAACAGCCAGAGGGTAATCCAGTGGTAACCAAACAATGGAAGGCTAGGCTAAGCTATTTGGGCCTGAAAAGCCAGATCAAGTGGGAAGATTCAGGGTGGGGTTCAAGTGGGCTCCCACAATCTAAACCCCATCACCTCTACCATTACACTGAGGTTTCTGTGTCTGTGGCCGAGGGCACCCTAAAGAATCATCTTGGCTGCTCCTGTCCTTGGTTTAGCTGATGGGGACCGAAGCTGCGGCCAAGTCCGGAGTGCTGGGGAAATTCCTTTTTTGACAACAGTTGGCAACAGGGCAAAATGACTGAGAAGGATAAAGAAAGTAGATATGTATAGACCTGGCCGAAGGGGAACCCTGGCACTGTTTGACTTGTTCATATAGGGGCTAACCCAATATTTGCTAAATCTGCCCTATGTAAGTTGAAAGGGGTGGGGTGGGGTGGGCAGGTGAGAAGAATGGCAAATGGGTTATTTCAGGACTCACAGAATCATAGACACTCCGAGTTGGGAACATCCTTATAAAACACATAAAACGTTATCTGTTTTATTGTATTTTATTTTGTTTACTCTTTTCCAATTCCATTTTCATCTGGTCTGCACTGCACTTGAGTGTGTTGTGGGCCTCTGGCAGCCAGACTGCGCTGGTCTAGTCTGACCCATTCACATTTTAGATAAAGAAACTGAGGCCCAGAAGGTGATTTGCCAGAGGTCATACATGGCCAGCACTGTTTCTTACTAGGGCATTCAGAAGTCATTTACTCTAGCTGTGAAGGAGGAAAAGGGAAGAAGCCTGCTTTAAGAAACCCTAAAGCAAAAGAGTCACATCTGCTTACTATTATTACTGTCCACCCCAGAATATGCTCTGGCGTGGACAGAGGCAATCCTCAAAGAGCGTTCATCCTCTGGGACAGGAACCTCATCTTGATGGTCCTGCCCATGTGGGGTCAGAGACCAGGAGAGGGGGAATGGTTATTGCTCCTGCATCCTCTTCCTACACCCCTAGCACCCCTACCACCCCTACGACCATTAACCTTACTTTAGTGCCAGATGTGGATTGCCAAAGAAGCCATTTACTTGGCTGTCACTTTCTACTAGTTTTGTGGGATTCCATAAATCCCAGATGCCATCATAAGCGATGTGTGAACAGTTTTGTTTCCACAGAGTTGAAAGCATTCCTCTTCCTCCCCCTCTCCCCCCAAGCTTTAGCAGAATGTAAGTCAGGTGACTGGTTAGAACTAGTTCTAATCAAAGCTCTGGGGTGAAAGGTTAGAGGCTTGTATGCATGCTTAAATGGGCCACTTGAGGACAGCATGATGTAGGCAGTCAAGGGGTTGTATCTGGCCAATAAAGAGCCTGGCAGGAGATTCAAAGGGAAAGACAATAAAAGGACTGGCGTCCACTTAAGTCCTTTGTACTCTCCTATACTTTTTTTCAGGAGACATGCCCATTTATTCAGAACAAATAAATGTAAAACATAATTAAAGTGCCCCCAACTTTTACCACTTGGGTGGCATCATTTCTCATGAGAAAGCTGTAAAATTCCTTTTTGCCTTCTCTCAATAATGGTCTCTGTCTATTTTTAATGTGAGTAATGGTCTCTGACCCACATAGTTTTGGGAGACTGTCCGGGATCCCCCTTATCTGAGGAAGGGTCTCCCAATTAATCTGAGGACAGGCGCCAGTTGGCCATTTGCTAGCAGTCCCCAGAGGGACTGGCAAGAGATTTCTTTCATTCTTAAGGAATGGAATGAAGAGATACTATCTCGGGAGGCAAAAACAAAAGTGGAATGGTGTTAGGGCAGTCCACCCAGAGGAATGGCCGAATTGATCTGGTCATGTAAGTTGTGTGCATGACCCAGGTAAGCAAGACCCATGAGTCCTCTAGAGGGCAAGACAGTTGAGCCCCTGGGTGACCTGGGGTTGGGGCAAAATCAGTAAGGCCTCCTTTTTAGAAAAGGGGAGCAAGATCTCGTGGGCCTCAGCCTGCTTCCCTTGGCAAGATTGGTGAGCCCCGCTTTTTAAAAAAGGAAAGCAAGAAGTTGTGAGCCATGAGGAAAACTCAGTCTAAGATAGGGCTGGGGCAAGATGGGTGAGCTTTCTTTCAGAAAGCAAGAACTTGTGAGCTTCAGTCTAAGATGGGTGGCAATATATAGCCCACTAGGGGTCAAATGAGCTAATTGAGAGTTACCAAAGTACAAAAGGAAAGACAAAAAAAAAAAAAGCCGGTGATGTCTAATTTGTGCAGGGATCCTCCCTGTTGTTTTCTGTCTGTATCTGTTCTGTTTTTGTGTTTCTGTGTGAAGTGAGTGCATAATCTGATACACTGTAACACTGTCTCAGTCTTTCTCTCCTTTCCTGACTCTGGTCTCTTTGGAGAAGTGGGTAGGGGAGGGGGGGAGAGAGAGAGACAGAGACAGAAAGACAGAGACAGAGACAGAGACAGAGAAATAGTTTATTGTTGGTTATATGAGGGAAAAGGCAAGTTGAAGAGGGTAAGACAAGTGTCAGGTCAGAATTACCAAGAAATATTCCAGCTTTGGCCAAGTTGGAATACCAGACTAGAAGTTGAATTGTGAAAATCCGGTAGGCTTTAGAACTGATAAGGAATCAGAGCCAAAGCAGCCCGCCCAGAGGAAGAGAAGGCTGATATAAGAGGGCTGGGAGCTCTGAAATAAGGTGCAATTAGGTCCTAAAGGTTTAAAAAAATCTGTATGTTTACATTAACTCAATGTATCTGACATCAAGCAAGTGTTTTAAAACTGAAGAAATAAAGGGGATCTTCTGTATGATGGTGGGATGATTGCTTTGGGGATTCAGTGTTCTGTTTAGAATGTGATTAAATTGTTAAATTGTTAGACATTTAACTTTTCAGCTGGAGAAGAAGCTTGGTGAGTATAATATTTTGTTTTCATTTATTTGAAATGTTTCAGGTAATTTGGGTCAAGATTAGGAAAGAGATTAAAATAAATATTGAATATTTATGAATAAATATTGAAATAAATATATAAATAAATATTTCAGGGTAAAATATTTCAGTAAAGATTGGGAAAGAGATAGAAACTGGAGATAAGGGAATTTGGGTGGCTAAATCCACCTGGCTTTAAGTCCATGGGCTCTTAGCCACCCCTCCCCCACCCCACATTGGGAGACTGGGTGGTCAATCAGGAGCTGGGGCTGAAAGAAACTTGTAGCTTGATTGGAAAATAAGGCTGATTGGTTAGTAATTCAAGGTTTTATAGTAAAGATATTGATTTGTATGATTATAAAATAAGCTTGGCCTGTGAAAGGTATGATTGAATTTTGTGTCCACAGAGGTTATACAAAATTATGACTTGAAGCTAGTGGCTAGGGATAGGAAATTAAGATAGCTCCTGGAAAGTAGCATGTCTAAAAAGGACGAGCTCCTTTGTTCTTAGAAGGGCCTCTAGTAATTCACCTAGGGATGAGATCCTGGACTCCTAGTCCATTAAAAGTATTTTAACTTGGAATAAAGAATTGGTGTGTATGAAGATGATAGGGGTTTAGGGAGGGTCTTGAGGAGTCTAAGGAAGATCCTGATGGGACTGGGGTGACTAGAGGTCAAGACTCCAGGAAACAAGAGAATGGGATTTTGAGGGGATCAAGGGTGGGAAGCAGCTGGACAATACAGGGCTAGCCAGGTAGAGATTTGGGCTCAGATAATCTAAGGCTTATGGCCTCAGGGGAAGGCCAGATCTAGTGGGAAGATTTGGTTCTCAGAGACTGCACTCTTATCAGGTTCAAGGGGGTTCCCAGAGACCATAAACCATCACTCTCCATTGTAAACATCTTTTTGACTAAGGAACTTTGTGATATTTAGGGATTCTGTAATAACTAGGAATTTAGTTTCTTGATAATACTTTGGAATTTGTGTTACTTAGGGACTTTAGTACCGACTTAGTTTTAATGAATTCCAATGTTTAAAGGTTCAATTTTGCTTTAAGGAAGAAAGAGATTTCTATCATTTTAAAACTTTCCAGCTAATTTTCTTCATAAAAGTTTAGTGATTTTCCTCTTAACATCAGGATAAAATTTTAAACTGTTTTTAAAGACACCAAATTACTTCTAGAAATGTTTTGAAAAATCTCTTGTGTGATTTTTAGAAGGCCTACTGTGAATTTGTAGTCATTCCATGGCCTAAGCAAGAATTAAAATTAGTGTTTGAACTTACCATATGTCAAAGATTTAATTCTTGAAGTATCTCATTCTTCTAGACTGAGTATAATTAGAGAAGAATAAACAAGCATGTGAAACAAGGACCCATCAACTTGTGGGGTTAGTCATTAACCTCTTTGCATTGTTTAAGCTGGAATGGAATTCCAGTACAGTAGTTATGTTAGTAAAGGGTAATAACTTATGAGCTACCTTGTCTTATGGTTGAAATGTAAAGGAAGGCTGAATAATGGGGAGTTTCAAGTTTTAAATATTATTTGATACTCTTGCCTAGATATAAGGGGCAACTAGGTGGCAAAGTAGATAGAGTACCAGGTCTGGAGACACGAAGACTCATCTTCCTGAGTTCAAATCTGGCCTTAGACTAACCATATGACCTTGGGCAAGTCACTTAATCTTGTTTGCCTCAGTTTCCTCATTTGTAAAATGACCTGAAGAAGGAAATGGCAACCATTTTTTTTTTTGCCAAGAAAACCTCAGAGACTCAAAGAGTCAGATATGATTGAAAACTACTAGAACTTGCCTGAACATAGATTTACTCAGAATTATAAAGGTGCAAGTAAAGCTTCCTTTAGGAATTAAATGAAATCTTTTAGGATTTAATAGGAAAAAATCTGAAACTCACAAATTTTATTTTTTCAAATCAATGCCAAAATACAAAGAGGTGCTTTTCAAAAGACAGAACAGAACTGGTTAATAATTACTTAAAAACATAAAATACTTTCAGTGATTCAATTATACAGTGCTCCTTAAAGAAGTTAAAAACACCTTAAATAGTTGAAGAAATACTCAGTACTCATGGCTGGGCCATGTCAACATAATAAAAATGATAATATTACCAAAATTAATTTTCACATTTAATGCTATACCATAAATCATCAAAGGGATACTTTACAGAAATTGATAAAATCATAACAAAATTCATTTGGAAAAACAAAAGATCTAGAATATCAGAGGAAATAATGAAAAAAAGATGGGAATGAATGGAGAATACACTTCTAGTTGCCAAACTACATTATATAGTGGCAATCATCAAAACCACTTGCTATTGATTAAAAAATTGAAATCAATGTACAGACCAGACAAGGAAGAATCAGAAATAATGGTACTCAATAGCCCTGTTCAATAAACCTGAAAACACATTTGTTAGGACAGAGCTCTATTTGATAAGAACTTCTGGGAAAACTAGAAAGCATCTGGGTAAGAATTAGTCTTAAGAGAAGCATCTTACACCATATTCCACAATAAATTCAAAATAAATACCTGAACATTGAACATCATGCCATAAAAAATTAGAAGATGATGTACTTTTTACAAATACAGGTAAAAAATATGTCAAAGACAGTGTTAGCTAAAGAAAAAAAAACAATTACAAAAGATAAAATAAATAATTTTAACTACATGAAACTGAAAAGCTTCTGCATAAACAAAACTAATGCATCTGGGATAAGAAGGGAAGTTTTCGAATGGAAAGAGTATCTTTGTATTTATTTCTCAAGTAAGGATTTGGTATCCAAGACAAGTAACAGAAATATCTGAGACCAAAAGCCATTCCCCAATGGATAAGTGAATGATATGAACAAACAGTTCTCAAAAGAATATATAAAAGCATGCTCTAATACTGCTTGGAGTGCAGGACTTGGAGTCAGGAAGACCTGAGTTCAAATCCTGCCTCTGAAACTTACTAGTTGTGTGAACCTAGACAAAAATTTTTTTAATTTTTTTGAATTTTATCATTTTTATTTAATATTTTACTTTTCAACATTGAGTTCCACAAGATTTTGAGTTACAAAGTTTCTCCCCATTTCTACCCTCCCCCCCCATTCCAAGATGGCATATATTCTGATTCCCTCATTCCCCAGTCAGCCCTCCTTTCTGTCACCCCACTCCCCCCATGCCCCTGGTCTCCTTTCCCCTTACTTTCTTGTAGGGCAGGATGGATTTCTATGCCCCATTCCCTATGTATCTTGTTTCCCAGCTACATGCAAAAAACAACTTTTTTTAAGTATCTGCTTTTAAAACTTTGAGTTCCAAATTCTCTCCCCTCTTCCCTTACCACCCACCTTCCCTAGGAAGGCAAGCAATTCAACATAGATCACACATGTATCATTATGTAAAACACTTCCACAATGCTCATGTTGTGAAAGGCTAATTATATTTCCTTCCATTCTATCCTGTCCCCCTTTATTAAATTTTCTCCCTTCAAACTGTCCCTTTGCAAAAGCGTTTGCTTTTGATTACCTCCTTCCCCTATCTGCCCTCCCTTCTATTATCTCCCCTTTTTCATCCCCTTCCCCCTACTTTCCTGTGGATTAAGATGCCCAATTGAGTGTGTATGTTATTCCCTCCTCAAGCTGAATCCAATGAGAGTAAGATTCACTCATTCCCCCTCACCTGCTCCCTCTTCCCTTCCAACAGTATTGCTTTTTCTTACCACTTTTATGTGGGATAATTTACCCCATTCTAACTCTCCCTTTCTCCCTCTCTTAATACATTCCTGTCTCACCCCTTAAATTTATTTCATTTTTTTAGATATCATTCCTTCATATTCAACTCAACCTGTACCCTCTGTCTGAAGGGAATATGTATATTCTCTTCAACTACCCTAATACTGAGAAAGGTCTCATGAATTGCACAAATCATCTTCCCATGTAGGAATGTAAACAAAACAGTTCAACTTTAGTATTCTCTTTCTTGTTTACCTTTTCATGCTTCTCTTGATTCTTGTATTTGAAAGTCAAACTTTCTATTCAGCTCTGATCTTTTCATTGAGAAAGCTTGAGAGTCCTCTATTTTATTGAAAATCTATATTTTGCCTTGGAGCATGATACTCAGTTTTGCTGGGTAGGTGATTCTTGGTTTTAATCCTAGCTCCTTTGACCTCTGGAATATCATATTCCAAGCCCTTTGATCCCTTAATGTAGAAGCTGCTAAGTCTTGTGTTACCCTGATTGTGTTTCCACAATATTCAAATTGTTTCTTTCTGGCTGCTTGCAGTATTTTCTCCTTGACTTGGAAACTCTGGTATTTGGCAATAATATTCCTAGGAGTTTTCTTTTGGGGGTCCTTTTCAAGAGACGATCAGTGGATTCTTTCAATTTCTATTTTACTCTCTGGTTCTAGAATATCAGGGCAATTTTCCTTGATAATTTCTTGAAAGATGATGTCTAGGCTCTTTTTTTTGATCATGGCTTTCAGGTAGTCCAATAATTTTTAAATTATCTCTCCTGGATCTATTTTCCAGGTCAGTCGTTTTTCCAGTGAGATATTTCACATTGTCTTCCATTTTTTCATTCCTTTGGCTCTCTTTTATAATGTCTTGATTTCTCCTACAGTCACTAGCTTCCACTTGCTCCAATCTAATTTTTAAGGTGGTATTTTCTTCAGTGGTCTTTTGGACCTCCTTTTCCATTTGACTAATTCTGCCTTTCAAGGAGGTCTTCTCCTCATTGGCTTTTTGGAGCTCTTTTGACATTTAGGTTAGTCTATTCTTTAGGATGTTATTTTCTTCAGTATTTTTTGGATCTTCTTTAGCAAGTAGTTGACTTGTTTTTCATGGTTTTCTTGCATCACTCTCATTTCTCTTCCCAATTTTTCCTCTACTTCTCTTACTTGCTTTTCCAAATCATTTTTGAGCTCTTCCATGGTCTGAGACCAATTCATATTTTCCTTGGAAGCTTTTGATGTAGGCTCTTTGACTCTGTTGACTTCTTCTGGCTGTATGTTTTGATCTTCTTTGTCTCCAAAAAAGGAATCTAGAGTTTGAGTTTGAATCTGAGTTTGAGTCTGAGTTTGTTTTCGCTTCCTGTTCATGTTCCCAGCTAACTACTTGACCCTTGAGCTGTTTGTCAGGGTATGACTGCTTGTACAAGAGTAGAGAATACTTTGTCCCAAGCTTTAGGGTCCAAGCACTGCTGTTTTCAGAGCTACTTCTAATCCTCTGTCACCCCAGGCTCTGTCACAGCAGAGCTCCTCCTCCCCCAAGAACTGCCAACCAGGACCACAATCCAGATCCAAGCAGGGCACAGAAGAGAACCTGCCTCTGTTCCCACAAAGCA
>JAQQSZ010014107.1:0-11596 GCA_028646595.1 Phalanger gymnotis
CACCTAATAGGGGTTTGGGCCTGGGGCTTAGCACTTAGTAAGATTCAATGAAATAGCTGACTTACTCAAAGCAAACAAAAGCCAAACTCTTCAATGGCACTTGTTGAACTAAGTGCTAAGGAGCCCATTTTGCTTACCAACACAAGGCCGCTTTCCAAGTCACAGATAAAGACTGTGAGGTGACCTGCGCCTGGTGTCCACGCTGCCCCTTTGGCTGACAGTTTCTGGTCCCACTTCCCAGTGTAAAGATCACATCCTTCGGTCTGGGAGCAACCGTGACTGGGAAGGTAACGCTGTTGTTCTATTTACTGAATGAATATATTTCATTCAAACCAGTACTCTAGGAAAAAATTAAAATCAAAAGCATTTTTTAAAGGAAAGGCAAAAAAAATTGAACGTTACTGCAGGCACTTAGAAAACACTGTTGCACAGATGAACGTAAAAAAAGAGCAAGGAAAATAAATTTGCACCCCTCTTAGAAAGAACCCTGATTACAAGCGCTATTTTAAACCGGTTCACCCAACTCAACATAAAATAGGGTATCAGTTGGAATCCGTGCAAACCGGGGAAATCCCATCTCTGATTGTGCTATAAGCAATGATGAGCAGGATGGTTTCAGAAAAACCTGGGGAGACTTATGTGAACTCATGCAAAGTGAAATGCCGAGAACTAAAAGATCGTTAGACAGTAACAGCAATATTGTAAAGATAATCAAGTGTTAAAGACTTAGCTACTTTGATCAAGACAATGATCCAAGACAATTTCAAAAGACCCATGATGAAAAATGCTATCCACCTCCAGAGAGAGAACTCTAAATGCAGAGTTGAGTATACATTTTTTTTTGCTTTATTTTTCTTGAGTTTTTTGTCTGTGTTCTTTTGCAATGTGGCTAAAATGAAAATATGTTTTGCATGATTTCACATGTATAATCAAAACCAAATTGCTTGCCTTCTCAAGGAGGTGGGGGAGAAGGGAAGAGGATAATTTGGAACCTTAAATTTTTTTTAAGTGGATGTTAAATTTTTTTTACATGTAATTTGGAAACTATTTCATAAAATAAAAACATATTGGAAACAAAAACAAAGTCAAGCCCCACAAAATATCCTTCTTTGCCAATATTTTGCAAGATTTTTTTTCCCCAAAAATGAATTTTATACTCTGTCAGAGGCTTTTTTTTTTTGTCATATGGTTTGGGGTGTTTTTATTTTCATTATTACTAATTACATACTTTCCCTAATGTTGAAACATTCTTGTAACCCTGAAATAAATCCAATCTCATTATGTTAAATAATATTAATATATGATTGTAGTCTTTGGAGAAAAGTTTCATTTAAAATTTTAAGTCAATATTCATTAAGGACATTGGTATACTGAATATACTCCCCACATTTTCCTTGTTTAGATATTAGGACTTCATTGTTCTTTAAAAATGCTTTTGGTAGACTATTTTCTTTCTCAAATGTCAAGAATAATTTTTTGCAGTATGCATATTCATTGTTTTTTTAAAAGTTTGGTAGAATTCTTCTGTAAATCCATCTCAATCAGAGCTCCCTCTCCTGGTAAGTTTTTAAAGGTTAGTTAAATTTCCTTTTCTCAAATTTTAAGATCTCTATTTGGCATTCTGTTAGAATGGTTATATATTTTTGTAATCATCTACTTCTTTTAAATTCTCATCTTTATTTTCCTCTAACTTGGTAGAGTAGATCTCAATATCTTCTATTTGTTATGATTTCACTTTGTTGATTCATTATTTTATCAATTTGATTTTTCTCCCTTCTCCTTTTAATCTGTTTAACTAAATAGATCAACAAATCAACCAATATGAATTGGTTAAGCACCTATTATTTGTCGAGCTCCGTACTGAGTGAAAAGGGTACAAAGAAAAAGTGAAATAGTGTCTGCTATCATAAAGCTTACAGTCTACCTGGAAAAAAATACATACACACGTACTTAGATACATACAAACATATGTGTACACATACATACATATGAATACTAGATAGATTCAAAGTAATTATAGTTAAGGAGAGGGGAAGGTACTACCCACTCTGGTGATCAAGAATGTCTTCTTGTAGAAAACCTCAGAAACTTACTAGCTATGTGACACTGGGCAAATCATATACCCTTTGTCTTATCATTCTCCTCATCTGTAAAATGAGGGATGAAAATAGCAACTACCTCTCAGGGTTCTTGTGAAGATAAAATGAGATAATATTTGTAAAGCTCTTTACAAACCTTAAAATATTATGTAAATGCCCTTTCTAGCCCGGGCTCCATCTAGATCAGCACCCACGGCCCCCACCGAGATGTTGATGCCCAAGAAGAACGAATTGCCATCTATGAACTCCTTTTTAAGGAGGGAGTTACGGTAACCAAGAAGGATGTCCACATGCCAAAGCACCCCGAGCTGGCAGACAAGAATGTGCCCAATCTCCATGTCATGAAGGCCACGCAGTCTCTAAAGTCTCATGGCTATGTTAAGGAGAAGTTTGCATGGGGGCATTTCTACTGGTACCTCACCAATGAGGGCATTCAGTACCTCCGGGATTACCTTCACCTGCCCCCTGAGATTGTGCCTGCCACACTCCGAAGAAGTCGTCCTGAGACAGGAAGGCCAAGGCCCAAAGGTCTGGAGGGTGAGCGACCTGCCTGGCTTACTCGGGGTGAAGCTGACAGAGACACATACAGACGAAGTGCTGCTCCCCCTGGTGCTGACAAGAAGGCTGAGGCTGGGGCTGGGTCAGCAACAGAATTCCAATTTAGAGGTTGATTTGGTCATGGACGTGGTCAGCCTCCTCAATAGAAACTGTAGAGATATGTTTCATGTTGAATAAAATTTGGGAAAAAATACTATGCAAATGCTAGTTATTACTAGCTATTATTGTTAGAAGGTGGCAAAGGTTGGTTGATTTCCTTAATCTTTTCAAAGAACTAGATTTTAGTTTCGTTTATGTCTTTTTTTTGTTTTGCAGTTTCTCTATTTCTCTTCTAATTTTCAAATTATTCTCTCCTATGTTTATTTTGGCTTATTTATTGATTTTCTAATTTTAAAATTCCACTTATTAATCTTTTTTTCTTCTTAGGAATATAACTTTTCTTTTGAAGACTGCTTTCCCTGTGTTACAGCAATTCTGATATGCTGTCTGTCTAATAGTTATCATTCTATTATAGATAGTTATTAAGTGTTGTTACCATTTGTTTTTTGACCTACTCATTATTAAGAGTATCATTGTTAAGTCTCCATTTAGTTCTAGATCTTTTGTTTATGTAAAGGTTGTATTTATTTTTTTTTTCAAAAATATAGTTATTTCTCTGGGTTCTAGCACGTTCTATTTTTTTCAAAGGTACCATGTAGTGCTGAGAAATATATCTATTCTTTAATATTTCCACTCAGAAGACACTCTTTTATCTCTAAATTTTACAAAAGTTTGTTCAGTTTAATTTTTTGTTTATCTTTCTGTTAGATTTGTCCAACTCTGAGAGAGGAACACTAAAATATCCTCCCATCCTTGTATTATTATCTATTGGGGAGTGGGAGTGCAGTCCAGTTAACTTTTCTTTTATGAACTTAGGAACTATGCCACTTGGTGCATATGTTAATATTCAAATTGGTTCATTGACTGTTTTCTTTAAGCATAATGTAGCTTAATTCACTGTCTAATGAGATTATTAATTTAAAATTTTTCTTTGTTTATAACATGATTGCAACTATTGCTTTTTTTAAAAAAAAATCACCTAATGCATAGCAGTTTTACTCCAAATATTCATTTTGATTCTGCATGTGTCTTTGGTTTTAAACATCTTTCTCATATACAACAGATTGTTGGGTTTCAGTTTCATATGCATTCTATCATACTCCATATTGGGTTGTTGAAACCATTCAAATTTAAATTGACTTTTAGGCTTGTGTTTTCTTTCATATTTTTCTTTAGTACTGTTTTTTTTAATCCTCCTCCTCATTTAAATCATAACTTTGTCCCTATGACTAGTTTTGATTAAACTACTTTTATACTACTCTATTTCTGTAAGTTCTCTTTACTCTCCATAATCACCATTTGCTCACATTATACCTCATTCTTAGATTTTACTTCAAATACCTATTTTTTAATTTATTTAATTATCCATGTCTCCCATTCTTTTGATTCTTCTCTTTCTTCACTCGGAAAAGTGGTTAGGATTGAAACATTCCATGCTCTCATCCTCTTCAACTTCTTATTTCTATTCATTTTCTTTTACTGAGTCTTTTTCTAAGAGTGTTTTCTTTGTTTCAGTCTCTTCATTAGGCATCTAGGTAGTACAGTGAATAGAACACTGGGCTTGGAGACAGTAAGACCCGAGCTCAAGTCCAGATTCAGACACTTAATGGCTCTGTGACTTTAGGTGATTTGTTTATTCTCTCTACCTATTTGCTCAACTGCAAAATGCATCAACCTCATAGGAATATTTTGAGGATTGAATGAGGTAATACTTGTAAACTGGCATGGTGCCTGAACATAGTAGGTGCTTAATAAATGCTTTTCCCCCCCGGTTTCATTATTGCTCTTTATTTGCACTCTGTTCTGAATTTTATTTCCTAGTTCATGATCTATGCCCTTATTTATTTCATTTGTAGTCTCTATGTTCTTCTTGGTTTTAACTTTTTTGAAGTAAGATTTGAGCTCCTGCTTCTAACCAATTTCTTTATTATTGCTTTTATAGATTTTACTCTATTCTCCCATTTGATAGCTGTGCTTCACACAATCATGATAGAAATTATTTTGTGGCTTCATGCTCTCTTGGGAGTCCAGAGGATTTTGTCTTTTATCAGGCCCTATTGGTTCGCTTTCTTTTATGCTATAATATTCATTGAGAGCTTTGTATTCTCCTTCATTTTTTACTTGTTGTTCCTTGTGCATCAGCTATTTTTCTCCTTTTTCTCCTGATATCTTTCTTTTTTCTTTTACTTTCTTGGTATCTTCCCTTCAACCCTCCATCACTCATTTTCTAGTCTTTCCCCTTTCATTAAAAAGCAGATTCCTTCTTGTGCTAGGCAGAGAAAGCTTGCTTTCATGCTAGGTAGGTTTCAGAAACTTTTCCTTCAGATTTGAATTAAGCACCCATGCTAGCAACAGACACAATTCCTCCTGCTCTGCTCTCCTTTCACATATCAGGAGAAAAAAGGAGCAAAAATAGCTGATGCACAAATAGAGAAGTCAACACAAAGGGGACCAAAATGCAAGGAAGAGTAAATGGAGGTGGGAGGTCCACAGCTGCACATTACACGTATTTTCAGACATTTTCAATGTGTTAATCAGGTGTGCTGACTTTTTTTCATCTCTAAAAGAAATACTATTTGTCATATGGGATGGCTGTCTGGGAAGGGGAGCAGAAAAGCTACTTGGGATAACTATGATGATGTAAGAAACAGAAATATCAATAAAAACTTTTTAAAATAAAAATGAGGGGAGTGCACCCAAGATGGCAGAGTAAAAGCAGGGAGTGCTTGAGCTCTCTCCCAAATCCTTCCAAATACCTGTAAAAAAATGACTCTAAACAAATTCTAGAGCTACAGAACTCACCAAATGCCTGAATGAAACAACTCTTCAGCCCAAGAAAGCCTGGAAGGCTGATGGGAAGGGTCTATCATGTCAGGCTGGGAGTGGAGCACAGCCCAGCATGTGCTGCACCAGCACAGACCTGGCCAGAGCAGACCAGGCAGAGCAGGCCTCAGGGCAGGGGGCTTCCAGACTTCTAACCCCACAAATGCCAAAAACGTCTTAAAAGGTCAGTGCAAAAACTCTGTCAGACCTGAGTGAGTGAAGAGCATGGTCCAGCCCCGGCCTCATGGTGGTGGAGGTAGCAGCAGCAGCTGTAAAGGCAGTGGCTGCTTCCAGAGCTCCAGGCTCACATAGGGTGGGGGGCTAATCAAGTGACTGATCAGAGCAGGAGTGCAGGGATCTCTTTGCTAGCACTGAGGCAGGATTCTCTTGCTTTGCCCTGTTTGGATCTGGGTGGCAGTCCAGGGTGGCAGTCCTGGGGTTAGGAGAAGTGCTGGCATGGCAGACATCATGGTGGCTGTGAAGAGGGAATCCTCCTCGCAGATCCAGGATAGAGAAGAGTGCTTGAGGTCACTCACAGACCAGACAGAGCACAGGCTAGGAGAGGAGTAAATGCCTCTCCTTGGATCATACCACCCCATAAGAATTGAAAATTTGCAAGGGCCTAGAAGTAGCTCTAAAAACAGCCATGAAAAACCCCTGAAGCCTGAGACAAAGCACTCTTCAAATATGAATTGGTCACAGGCCAAAGAGCTCAAAAAGGATTTTGCAAATCAAGTAAGAGAAGTAGAGGAAAATTGGGAAAAGAAATGAGACTGACGCAAGAAAATCATGAAAAAAAGTCAACGGCTTGCTAAAAGAGACCCAAAAAAATACTGAAGAAAATAACACCTTAGAAAATAGACTAACCCAAATGGCAAAAGAGCTCCAAAAAGCCAATGAGGAAAAGAATGCCTTAAAAAGCATGACTGGCCAAATGGAAAAAGAGGTCTAAAACCTCACAGAAGAAAATCATTCCTTAAAAATTAGAATGGAGCAAATGGAAGCTAATGACTTTATGGTAAATCAAGAAATTTTAAAACAGAACTGAAAGAATGAAAAAATAGAAGACAATGTGAAATATCTCATTGGAAAAACCACTGGAAAATAGATCCAGGAGAGATAATTTTAAAATTATTGGAATATTTTAAAGCCATGATCAAAAAAGAGCCTAGACATCATCTTTCAAGAAATTATCAAGGTAGACTGCCCTGATATTCTAGAACTAGAGGGTAAAATAGAAATTGAAAGGATCCACATATCATCTCCTGAAATAGATCCCAAAGAGAAAACTCCTAGGAATATTGTTGCCAAATTCCAGAGTTCTCAGGTCAAGGAGAAAATGTTGCAAGCAGCCAGAAAGAAACACTTTAAGTATTGTGGAAATGAAATCAGAATAACACAAGATCTAGCAGCTTCTACATTAAGGGACTGAAGGGCTTGGAATATGATATCCCGGAGATCAAAGAAGCTAGGATTAAAACCAAGAATCACCTATCCAGCAAAACTGAGTATAATACGTCAGGGGAAAAATGGATAGTCAATGAAATAGAGGACTTTCAAGCATTCTTGAGGAAAAAAACAGAGCTGAATAGTTGACTTTCAAATATGAGTCAAGAGAAGCGTGAAAAAGGTAAACAGCAAAAAGCAATCATAAGGGACTTACTAAAATTGAATTGTGGAAAAGATGAAATTGTGGAAAGATGATATTTGTAACTCATGAGACCTTTCTCAGAAGGGAATGTGTGCGTGCGTGCGTGTGTGCGTGTGTGCGTGTGTGTGTGTGTGTGTGTGTGTGTGTGTGTGTGTGTACACACACAGAGAGAGACAGAGACAGAGGGCACAGGATGAGTTGAATATGAAAGGATGATATCTAGAAAAAAAATAAATAAGATTAAAAGATGAAAGAGCAATATATTGGGAGGAGAAAGGGAGGGATAGAATGGGATAAATTATCTCACAAAAAAAGAGGCAAGAAAAATCTGTTATAATGGAAGGGAAGAAGGTGGAGGTAAAAGGGAATGACTGAACCTTACTCTCATTGGATTTGGCTTAAGGAGGGAATAACATATGACCTCAATTGGGTATCTTACCCTACAGGAAAGTAGAGGAGAAAGTGATAAAAGGGGGGATGATAGAAGGGAGGGCAGATTGGGGGAGGAGGTAGTCAGAAGCAAACACTTTTGTAAAGCGAGAAGATCAAAGGAGAAAACAGAACAAATGGGGGTGGAATAGGATAGAGGGAAATATAGTTAGTCTTTCACAACATGACTATTATGGAAGTGTTTGGCATAACTACACGTGTATAACCTATATTGCATTGCTTGCCTTCTCAATGATGGTGAATGGGGAGGGAAGAAAGGAGAGAATTTGGAACTCAAACTTTTAAAAACAAATGTTAAAAATTATTTTTACATGCAACTGGGAAATAAGATATACAAGCAATGGGGTGTAGAAATCTATCTTGTCCTACAAGAAAATAAAGGGGAAAGGGATAAGAGGGAGTGGGGTGATAGAAGGGAGGGCAGATGGGGAAAGGGGTAATCAGAATGCATCCCATCTTGGGGAAGGGGGAGAAAATTTGTTACTCAAAATCTTGTGGAAATGAATATTGAAAACTAAAAGTAAATTAATTAATCTAAAAAATAAAAAAATAGGTAGACTTTCAAGAAAGGTTAAGTATTTTTTTTTCATCTTTATCTGCCTAACATTCCTTAAATATCCTTTGACAGATTATCAGTCTTGTCATGCCCACCAATTGTGGATGTAACCCAAGGCTGTCCTAGATTCTCTCTTCTTTTCAGGACTTTTATAGGACCTCAGTGCAAATGTAGATTAGTAAAATTAACAACAGTTGGGAGAGAACAGTGGTCCTCCTGGGACAACTGGAGAAGATCCAAAGAAATATCCCAGGATTGAGGTTTGGTCCTTGTAAAGTATAAACACCTCCAGGCTAGTTCCACTGAAACAGCAAGTGGCAAGCCCTAGGGTTAGCTGGATGGGGAGGTAGCCTTGGCTCCAGCCATAGGAATTTTCACCTCCTGGACAGGGTGCAGAGTTGGGCCTCTGACATGGAAAGATTGAGGGAACGTCTGTTGATAAGGGACGCCAGACCCATCTATGCTGCCAAGACGTGCATGGCCCTAAACAAGAAGGAACACACCTGGTGAGTGCAAAAGCAGTGGGGTGGGGATGCCACTAGCTGTGAGAACTTATGGGGGGTGGAGTTCTTGATTTAGGGCACAGGCCAGAGGAGAGAACTAAAGGAGGATCTGAGGCCAGAGGCACCATCTGCCAAGTCACAGAAATAGAGGTGATTACAACAATAAGCTGCTATAAAAAAAAAAAAAGAGCAGGCAAAAGAGAAAGAACCCAACTATAGAAAGTTACTGTGGGAATAGTAAGTTTTTCCTGCCCGAAAAAGTAATGTCAAATGGTCACCTGCCCAAAAAGAATGCATAGAAGAACTTTTTAAAGATTTTAAAAGTCAAATGAGAAAGATTGAGGAAGAATTTTTTAAAAAATAAGAACAATCCAAGAAAAACAAGAAGATTATAAAAAGAAAGTCAACCAACTGGAAAAGGAGATCTAGAATCTTAAGGAAGAAAACAACTCCTTGAAAATTAGATTTGGGCAAGGGGAAGCCAGTGAAGTGATAAGAGACCAAGAAATAATAAAACAAAATATAAAGAAAAAAAAATAGAAGAGAATGTGAAAAATCTCCTAAGAAAAATAACTGATTTCAAAAACAGATCAAGAAGATAAAATGTAAGAATATTTGGACTACCTGAAAGCTACAATCAAAAAAAGAATCTGGATACAAGAAATAAATAAGAAAATTGTCCTGAAACATTAGAACAAGAAGGGAAACTAGAAAGAGAAAAAAATCCACCAGTCAACACCTGAAAGAGATTCTATGAGGAAAACCTACAGGAATATGATAGTCAAATTCTCAGACACCGAGCTCAAGGAGAAAATATTCTGAACAAGAAAAAAAACATTTTAAATATGGTGGAGGCACAATTAGTATCACAAAAGACCTAATAGTGGTATAAAAGTCTTCTAATTTCATAAAGAAATGAAAGGTTAAGAAGATAGGGAGGGGAGAGAGGATAAGGGAGGTATTTTTAGAGGAAACCCTACCCACATCAGATCTGGATTAAAGAGAGAACAATATACACATTTAGAAGTTTTCTGATTTTATTAGAATAAAAGTCTTCCAAATTTATAAAGAAATAAGAGGGCGAGGGAATAAGATAAGTGGGAAGGTATAGAAGGATTTCTAGATAAATGGGATAAGGGATAAGGAGGGAATCACATATATATTTGTAAGTCTATAAAAGTCTTCTAAATTCAGATAGGAACAAGAGGATAAGGGGAAAGGGTTGGGGGGGGGAGAGGGTAAGGAATCTTTGGAGGGGGAGCAGTTTGAGTAATAAGGGGGCAAGGTAGCAGGTAGAAGTAGAGGAATCAGGATAGGTAGGAAATAAGAGATACACACAAACATAAAATAAAGATCATGAGTAGGATTTATTAGGAAAAAAGCAGGGGTAGTAATCATGATCTCAGACAAAGAGCTAAAACAGATTTAATCAAAAGAGAAAAACAGGAAAACTATACTATGTGTCAGCCATATTAATCAACATTGCTTTATTATTAAAAAAAACAGACAGTATAAGGTTGGAATATTGCTGTGGTGGGGGAAATGATGAATTGGTGGACTTAGAAAGATACGGAAAGGGCCAAGATAGCGGCTGGAAAGCAGAGACTTGTGTGAGCTCCCCACCAAGTCCTTCCAAAAACCTATAAAAAATGGCTCTGAAAAGTTCTAGAACTGCAGAACCCACAAAATAGCAGAGGGAAGCAGGGCTCCAGCCCAGGAGAGCCTGCAGGGTCTCTGGGTGAGGTCTATCACACACAGAGCTGGGAGCGGAGGGGAGCAGAGCCCAGCATGGTCCATGCAGACCAACCAGACCAGGAGCAGGGCAGAACAGGCCCTAGTGCCCTGAATCAGTGAGCTGTGGCAGTTACCAGACTTTTCAACCCACAAACACCAAAGACAATAGAGAAGAACTGCAGAACACATGAGGTAGCAGAGGGAAGCAGGGCTCCAGCCCAGGACAGCCTGGATGGTTGCTGGGTGAGGTCTATTGCAGGTGAGGTCTATTGCAGGTGAGGTCTATTGCAGGTGAGGTCTATCGCAGATGGAACTGGGAGTGGAGGGGAGCTGAGCCCAGCATGGACGGCAGCAGGACCAACCAGACCGGGAGCTGGGCGTTAACAGGCCCTAATGCCCCGAATTGGTGAGCTGTGGCAGTTACTAGACCTCTCAAACCACAAACATCAAAGATAACAGAGAAGGTTAGTGGGAAAAGCTGCGAGGAGTGAAAGGAGTTCACGGTTTGGCCACTGCCCCAGGGGGGCAGTGGAGGTGGTGCAGCTACAGAACTACAGCTGCAGTTGCTTCAGGCCCCAGGCCCACCTGGTGGGAGGAATTAAATGGCAGATCAGAGCAGGAGTGCAGAGCCTGCTTAGGATCTGAGTCAGGTCCCGGTTGGCAGGTCTTGAGGAAGGAGGACTGCTGGTGTGGCAGAGCTGGTTGTATAGACATAGCTCCAAAAAAAAACAGTGCATCCCCTCAAGCTTGGAACAAAGTACTCTTTACTCTACAAGCAGTCATATCCCGACAAAAAAAAAACAAAAAAACTCAAGGGTCAAGTAAGTTGGCTGGGAACATGGCCAGGCAGCGAAAACGCACTCAGATTCAGTCCCAGACTTTGGAATCTTTCTTTGGTGACAAAGAAGACCAAAACATACAACAAAAAGAAATCAACAAAGTCAACGAGCCTACAACAAAAGCCTCCAAGAAAAACATGAACTGGTCTCAGGCCATGGAAGAGCTCAAAAAGGATTTGGAAAAGCAAGTTAGAGAAGTAGAGGAAAAATTGGGAAGAGAAATGAGAAGGATGAAAGAAAACCATGAAAAACAAGTCAATGACTTGCTAAAGGAGACCCCAAAA
>JAQQSZ010014108.1:0-11596 GCA_028646595.1 Phalanger gymnotis
GGAAAGAAGGAGGAAGAAGATAAAAAAAGGGGGGATGATGGAAGGGAGGGCAGATGGGGATGAAGATAATCAAAAACAAACACTTTTGAAAAGGGACAGGGTCAAGGGAGAAAATTCAATAAAGGGGGATAGGTTAGGAAGAAGCAAAATATAGTCTTTCACAACATGAGTATTGTGGAAGGATTATACATAATGATACGCATGTGGCTCATGTTGAATTGCTTGACTTCTTAGGGAGGGTGGATGGGAAGGGAAGAGGGGAGAGAATTTGGAACTCAAGGTTTTAAAAAAAATAGATGTTCAAAAGTAAAAAGAAAATTTTTCATGCAACCAGAAAATAAAATGCACAGGCAATGGGGTATAGAAATTTATCTTGCCCTATGAGAAAGTAAGGGAAAGGGAGATGGGAGGGGAATGGGGTGATGGAGGGGAGGGCAGACTGGGGAACGGGGCAACCATAGTGTATGCCATCTTGGAGTGGGGGGGTGGAAATGGGGAGAAAATTTGTAATTCAAACGCCTGTGAAAATCAATGCTGAAAACTAAACATATTAAAAATAAATTAAAATAAAAAAGTGGGGACACTGAAGAAAATAAATAGTGCTTAATTTATAAAAAAAGATTAAGACTTATAATTTCTTATATTTAGATGAAATCATTTTCTACCCACTCCCTCAAAAAAGAAAAGTTCTTGTAACTTTTGTAAAGTAACTCTTGTAAAGTCCTGAGGATTATTTAAGAAAAATATCTGGAACTCTGCTCAAGAAACACTTTTCTAAGGAAAAAACATTAGGTTTAAGGTAGGGAAATAACTTAGGTATAAGGTAAAAATAATAAAATGTATAAGTGAAGAGTAGGGAATATAACAGTCTTTTGTTCCCCAAATTGGAAAGTGAGACCTACTGTTTTCTCCCCTATTTCTCTCAAAAGTAGCAGTAGCAAGAAAGGGGGAGGGGCAACAGAGTCAGATCTTTTAAAAATTTTTATTTAATATGAGGCATATATGTTTGGGTATTTTTCTCCCTTTATCAGTTGCATTGAAAAAAATTCTATTGATTATGGTATGAGAGGGTCTTGTAGCATGTAAGTAGGACAGCTAGGTGGCATAGTGGATAGAATGTTGAGCCTGGAGTGAGGAAAACTCATCGTCCTGTATTCAAATTCAGCCTTAGACACTTACTAGCAGTGTGACCCTGGGCAAGTCACTTAACCCTGTTTGCCTCAGTTTTCTCATCTGTAAAATGAGCTGGAGAAGGAAATGGCAAAGCACTCCAGCATATTTGCCAAGAAAATCCCAAATGGGGGCATGACTGAAAACAACTAAACAACAAAATCCATATAAGTGATTTTAATTACCTATATATGATTTAGATCAATCCTGAAGTTACCTATGGCATGTACATTAAATGATTTTCCCAGAATCACACAGTTAATAAGAGTTAGAGAATGATTTGAATTTCCAGTATACCATTTTTGATGATTATTAATAAATGAGCATTTATTAAGTGCTACTATGTAATAGGCACAGTGCTAGTGCTATGTACTTCACACAAATCTTATCTCATTTGGTCCTCACAACAGCCCTGGGAGACAGGTATTATGTTCCATTACACCACATCAGAGTTGCCTAGGTAGCCGAATGGATAAAGCATTGGGTCTGAAGTCAGGAAGACCTGAGTTCAAATCCAGCCTTACACACTAGCTCTGTGACCCTGGGTAAGTCATTTGACTTCTGCCTCAGTTTCGTCACCTGTAAAAAGAAGATAATAATTGCACCTGTCTTGCAGGGTTGTGATGAGGATTAAATAAGCTGAAATGTGAAAAGGACTTACTATAGTGCCTACCATTTAATAGGCACTAATATTTATTCCTTCCTTCTCACTTTACAGATGAGGAAACTCAAGGAGATAGAGGTTAAATGTACACACATGCATGTACATATCATTTGCATATATATATAATATTTATGTATAATATGCATGTATGTATACATACATACAGTTGCATAGATAGATAGATAGCTCTAAAATGTGTATCTATCTCCAAGGGAAAGTAAATTGATTCTCTTGGAGCTAAGGAAACCAGTACTTTTTCTGATAAGCTATAAGTAGTAAATCACATTAAGTAGCAAAGTACCAAAGCCACCGAGAACTGTACATAGCCTTCTACAAGATTCGAGGATTAGCCAGGGCTAGATTAAGCAATAACTGTTAAGTTCACATTCAACAAGCATGACTATAGATTTTAAAAATAGTAGTTATTAAAAACAATACACTCAAATATTGTTATAGAAAAAAGCATAAGTAGATCATGAGTTCTATTCTCCTAAATAATTGATTTGTTTATCAATTCCCTCAAAACACCACCATTCCCCTAATTCAGGTAAGTACCTAAGTAGCTTTGATAGGGCTTTTATGGTGGCAGTGATGTCAGTAGTGACGATAGGTGCTGTCCAAGCTCTACTTACTCTTGGCTAGATTTGTTGAAGGAACAAGCTTTGTTTGAAGGATCTGGCAGGTCAGCAGCTTCAGTGACCTTCAGGTGGCATGTAATATAGATCTAGAAAATAATTCAGAATTAAAGATTTATCATTGCCATTATGGATACTGTGTGTGGGAGTGGGGGAGACAGGATAAAGCTCACCTGATCCTTTGCTTCCCTTGAAAATTTAAAAGCATCAACTATAAACTGAAGGGTCTCTGGCTTGGACCTTGGGGAGATGAAGGTTGATCGAACATTTTCTGACCGACCATCAACTAGACACCTAGGGATTAAGATTTGTTAGTAGGCTCCCTCCACCAGTGTCCTTCCCCAATATGTGGAGGTGACTTCATTTTGGAAGACTTATCAGAACAAACTTTGATATGTCTAAACTTAAAAAGCTTCTGAGCACAAGCCTAGCAATGAAATCACCTGGGAATCAGCCTACCTAAACATGGAGATTCTAATCATTGATAAGTTGGCTTCCAGGTGATTTGCTTTGGCAAGGATGGATACTTAGGGGAAGGTAAAAGGGAGTAGGATAGCTTTCTGAAAGGAATGCCCATACCTATGATTCTTTTGGAAATAAGTAGACTTTGGTATTGAGGAAGTTTGCTGTAGGAACTTACCCATGGAAATCAATAATAGTATAAGGAGGAGTTGAATCTTGGTTGGGTTTTAACGTAACCACACAGCTATCAATGAAGAGTCTAAGAGCCACATGACCTCCAGTGCTCACATCAGCTTGGATGGAAATAACATCCCCAAGTTGATAGCTATAAGAAGCCCTCTTAGTACTCCAGTCATCTGCAAAGTCAAGATGGCAGTACTGTTAACCCAAGGGTTCTTGACTTGCATTCTGTGACCTTATTCATTAAATTATTTTGATAACTGGATTTCTGTATAAGTGCTCTCTTATGTGGTCATGCATTTTATGCATTTAAAAGCATAAACCTGATGAGTCCATGGGCTTTGTCAGGTTGCCATATTAGCCCCCCCCCCCAACACACACACACACAGAGAGAGAGAGAGAGAGAGAGAGAGAGAGAGAGAGAGAGAGAGAGTTAAGAACCCCTGTGTCATAGAGATCAGGAGGAAAACATTAGCAATTTCTCTACTATCATTGCCATTTACCAGTCATCAGTTGCAAGGTGAACTTCAGCCCTTTCTGTGAGGACAGCATAGAACTGAATGGAGTCCAGGTCGGTTGGATAGCCTTGCTGCTTACATTACTCCTCCTGGGGACAATGATGGATAAGGAAGAAAACAACTACATGAAGTGACACAAGCTAAAGGACAAATTATTTGAGCCATACAAAAGGATCTCTCACCTTGGATAAGAACACTCGATTAAAATCACAGCTGGACTGTTTCGCAGGATAACAGAGTTGCCAGCAGGAGCTGGGTTATAATATAGATTTATACTATAAACCAGCGAGTCTGTAGTCACCTGAAAAAAAGGACAAAACTAGAATATGATTTTCTTAAAAAAATATTCCCTGGAAATATCTAAGTTATTTCATCATGGTTTATATATCCACTACTCTAAGATTCCCTACTAATCTTTCAATAAGTCAGACAACTGATTTTTCTATCTAGATCTTTCTAATGGTATACCTATAAATCCAGAACTGGTCTTCTCCCACCCCAATTATCTAATATTCTTTAGGGCCACTTATTCCCAGTCAGTTGGCACACAGGATCCTAAGCCTTATAGTGAGTGAGTTGTGTGAATAATCCAAGAAACACAGCAAACACTACCCACTTTATTAGGATAGAATCAATTTTAGAGCCAAAAGGACCTTAGCAAAAACATCTAATACAAACTTCTCATTTTACATATAAGAAACCATTTGGTCCAAGGTCACACAGCTAACCAACATAAGAGCTGATATTAGAACTAAGTTCTACTAAAACTTAGATGCTTTCAACTGAGTTATTTGTAAAGCATTTAGCACAGTACCTGGAATGCAGTAGGTATTCTATAAATACTTATGCCCTTCCCTCCATTCCACCACTCTAAACTGTGCATATCAATGCTGAGAGAAGAGGGTCTTATCTAGCATTCTTTCATATTTCCCTGTTTTTGAGGCAGAAACTGAATTCCAAGTTAGGATCAACAGGTTTCTTGTATCTCACAAAATCCTAAATCTCAAGGTAAAACTGAGAACAAGTAAATCATATATAGGCTTAGACAGCAGTTCTTCCCCACCCCACCCCATCTCAGGGAGACAGAGCCACAAGACACGTCAGTGGTTATCTAGGGACCTCACAATTATTTAGGCATCATCCTGTAGCCACTAATCCCCAAATCTGCTCTAGACCAAAAAGAGAGTGGTGTCCTACTACAGTGCTCCAACAGAAATACTAAAAAAGCTGTACCTGAAGCATACTGCCACATTCAAGCAGCCCTGCCTCAAAGACAATAGTGTCATTTGATTCGTGGAAGGCAGTATATTGGCAGGCACCTGGTCCAAGAGTTAAGTCTGAAGGATTAATCAATTTTCCATTCCCAAAGAGGTCTCTCTGAATGTTTGCCACCATCTTCATTTCCAGACATACCACCCTCACAGGCAGCAATTGAGTATGAACCCCATGACTCCGAGAAGAAGAATGGATAACAGAAGATTTATAATCTGGTCTTAGAGAATCTCTGCCTCTAAGAGAGGATCTGGAACCAGAAGAGCCACAAAGATCAACAGATACCAACTCACTCAACACCAAAAGAATGAACAGGCACCCTGCTTGACCTCTTTGCTCCATCCTGTCTACTCCTTACAATTACTGCCTAATTGCCTGGACTTCAGGATCTTTATAGCTTCAAAAACAATTAGCGGCTCCTTCGATCTCTTAAGTCAGGGTAGGAGTGAGGGAGATGGCCAGGATATGCTACACCTGCCAGGTTTTTCCAGAAGCACTTTCAGTTTGGAGGATGTTGGTGCTTGAAAATGTTTCATTTTGGATAATAAGAGGAATGGTTGTGTTCCTTTTGAGAGACTGTCTGACATCCTGAAGTATTTTGTAGTTGACTTGGGTTCAAGGTGCATTTTCAGGTGATTAACTAACAACCTTGTGTTGATAAATAGTTTGACTAAGTGATGTTTTCAATCAGTCATGATTTAGCTGGAGTTACTCTTGTTTTAATGAACTTCCCAGGCACATGTATTGACTTTTTTCAATCTAACTGTAAAGTCATAAGGGTGAGAGAGGTTCTTTGTAAACATTTACAAATCAAGAAATGGCTGGACTGAAGGTTATCATTATAACAGGCCACAAGAGGTCTTCTTGGCGTAACTAAATGGGGTTGCTGAATAGTAAATAAATAAAGCAAATAAATAAATAAATAAATAAATGCCGAAAAGGAAGCAGAGTGGTATAATGGAAAGAATGCTGGGTTTAAAGTCAAATGGCATGAGTTCAAATCCCAGTTCATCAATTTATTACTTGTATAAACTGGGCAAACCACCGCTTCTACAATCTCATTTTCTTTATATAAAATTTATGTGTTGTTGGAGAGGGATGGCACAGCCGGATGCCCTCTGAGGTCCTTTCTAATTGCATCATCCTATATTTAAGATGTATGACACTGGAGAAGGATATTGCCTAAAGGTCACTAAATTTAGGAGGCCAAATTTATGGAAATTCCAGATGGTATGGAGATGAGACTTTGACCTTCCTAGGCTTTGTTGTTTGTGTTCAATTTCTGACCCCTACATTTGGTCAAATTTATGATCCCATGTTTTTTATAGAATTGAAGGTATAGAGGAGAAAGAGACTGTAGATCAATCAATCAATCAATCAATAAAATTTTATTAAGTGACTACTGTGTGCCAGCTACCTTAATTTATAACTGCGGAAACTAAGTCATAGTAAGGTTAAATTATTTGCTCAAGGTCACATATAGTAAATGGCAGAATTGAGATTCAAACACAGGTTATCTGACGCCAGATCCAACTTTTCCACAATAAAATTCTGCCTCTTTTTCTTTGAGCTTCAAGCTCTTATCATTTGCTTCATCAACTCCCTATACTTCACCACTTTCTCATTCTCGATTATCTTCTGTTCATCCATTCCCTCTTTTCTCTCATCCTCTTGACTTGAGGCTCTATTGGTTTGGGCTCAAGTTCTCTATCCAAGCTCTAAAAAAGTTAACTGGAACATCCTTTCTTCATGATAGGATAGATAGAAGAAGAGTCAATATAGAACTGTTAAACAAGTGCCAGAATTTTATTGTAACCTGGAAATATTTTAAAATCCCAAATCCTATTAGTCCCAGGTAAAGGGGATTTTTGGACACCTTGACTGCAAAGATCTCTAAAAGGCAGGCCTAATTGATCCAGAAATTCAGTGCTTACCCCAGAAACTCAAAAATGAGCATAGACATTACTGAATGTTAGAGTCAAAGAGGACCCTAGAAATCATCTAATCTAATCCCTTCATTCTTCAGATGAGGAAAATGGAGCCTAGAGAGGTTAAGTGAGATAGTCATATTCATTTTAACAATTTAATGGATCTAATAAAGATGTAAGGGACTCCAAATAATATGAATACCAGTCGTAACATTACCATGTTCTTTATACCATCCCATTCTGAACCTGAGCAACTTGATTCATTCAAAGAACCAATGTGGCCATGTTGAGTCTTGAATGCTTCTGAAGTATCTGTCCCAAAAATTTCATTACAACAATGACAGTTTAGATCATCTTTCCTCTAAGAATGGGTTAGAAGTTAATTGGCTTCATAAAGTGGCAAATCAAGGATACTGTCGCAGGATATTTATCCTGCCATTTACTTATCAGTGAATTATAGAAAAGGAAGGAATGTTAAAGTTTCTCTAGTCCAAGCTCACAACTGAACCAGGATTCTATTCTTCAACATTTCCAACAAAAGAACACCTAACTCTTGGCGGCAGCATGGCATTGTGGATTGAGTACTACAACTGGGACCTGAATGACCTTGGTTTAAATTGTACCTTAGATACTTCCTAGCTATAAGCTATTTAACCTCACTAAGCCTCATTTCCCTCACGGGTAGTATGGATGTGGAAAGAGGTTGGACTAGATAGCCTCTAAGATCTCTTCCATTTCTAAATATATGATCTTGTGTTTTAAGGCCTCCAATAATAGGGAAGCTCACTAGCTCCTAAGAAAGTCCATTTTCAGACAGTTCTAGGCTTTAGGAAGCTTTTTTCTTGTATTGAAGCAAAATCTATTTTCCCCCTCATGACTAATATTCTTACAGCATGGTTTCAAATCCTTTGAAAATATTTATTGCCTTCCTCTGAACACACTCCAACTTGTCAATACACTTTCAAAATGTCACACTTCAAAATAAATAAAATCACCTCTCTTCTTCTGGACTTTATAGAAATGAAATCAGCTTAAGAGAGCATTAACATTTGAAGCTATTATATCACTCTGTTGTCTCATAGAGTGATTTTGCAGCCCAATAAAAACCTCCAATTCTTTTTTTCCACAATAACTGCTTTCTGTCCATATCTCTTTTTTAATATTTGAGAAACTGATTTTTTAAAAACCTAAATATAAAATGACATTTCTACCAATTAAAATTCATCTTGTCAAGCAAAGGCTTATTACTTCTAGTGTTTCATATCTTTTAAGGTGATGTTGATTCTGTCACCCAGTATATCAGCTGACCTTTCCATTTGTTACCCGAGGATTTGCTAAGTTCAGTAACTGTGCCCTAATCCAAGTCACCAATTAAAAAATTTGGTTGGGGGCAGCTAGGTGGCACAGTGAGTAGAGTACTGGCCCTGGAGTCAGGAGGACATGAGTTCAAATGGTAATTCACCTAACCCCAATTGCCCTGCCCTCCCCCCTCCAAAAAATAAAATAAAATAAAATTTTGGATAGACTTGAGCCTATGGCAGATTTCTATGGCACCACACAAGAGACCTCCTATAGTCCAGATTAAATTTGATGGAGTTATCAACCACTCCTTAGGTTTGATCACTGAAACAGCCCAAATTCAACTAACAAAGCTTTTGATACTTTTCCTGGAACTCTGCATAAGAAGCCATAGTCTCACCTTGAAGATGAATGACTGAGGTAGAGAAATATCAGATGAGATAATCAGGATCAATTCTTGTGTCAGCAGTTGAATGAGAATGATAACTGGAAGTCCCTGGGCCCCAAGTGTAATGTTCAGTGGATGGAATGTTGCTATCTCTCTTGTCAAGCATAGTCATATACTTGTGTACATAAAAGACATGGATCTAATGTCTCCAATATCCCTATGAATCATTTGTCTACAACACCTATGCCAGAATGAAGGGGAAAAAGGAGAATGATATCCAGCATTACACAAAGGCATTTTTCCCTTACTGAGAAATTGAATGTTGGCTTCTGTTTTCCTGGTCCATCAAATAACACCATTTTAACAGTCCATCAAGTCTAATCAAAGAACGCTGTTTAGCTTAGGAAAATTATTTCTATAGCTGGGAATACTATGCCAAAAGCAATAAGACATTTGTGTCACAGGCTTACCATTGTAGATCTCTCTTTCTATCTGAGTAAAATTGGCTCATGTTTCAAGGAGACATCCTTCTGATATATCACTTGGGGAAATGTGTTGGGAATCTGGTGACAGCTGAGGGAATAATCCTAATAATTTTATGTTAAGTGTCATAATATTACATGAAAGTATTTTGAAACATTAAAGTGCCATACATGATTATTAAAACTAATAATCATAATCATCATCATATGCATGAAGAAAATCCAAACAAACACTAAGGGAAAAATGCCCTTTCATCTTAATAATTTTCTCCGTTTTCCAAAATTGTATGATAGTCTATTATTTTCATCTACCTCCCATCACCTTTCGCAAAGAAAATTTAATTGTAGCATTGGGGGCAGGGGTGTATCATCTACATAGAGGCCACATTCGAATAATGAAAGATCTTTTTTTCACAGTGCTTTAAGGTTTACAGAATGCTTTTCTTACAACAGTAAGAAGTAAGTAATAAAGATATTATCCCAAGGCTGTGGATGAAGAAACTGAGCGAGACAAATCTCAGATTAATTATTTTTTCTAGTCACATAGCTCAGACTCAGGTCTTGTGACTGAGTCAAGTGTTTGCATTATTATAACATAAAGTGTCTGAAGCTAGAATCATTGGAGTAGATGACATTATCAATGTGGAGTTGCAAAAATACAAAATAAAAGGAGAAAAACCAATCTGATGGTGAATTTTTATATTATGTGGCAAGAGAAAGAGGAAGTATTGAGAGAGTAGGAATAATGTGAAGAGGAGAGAATCAAGATAATGTGTCACAAAAGCTAAGAGAGGAAAGGAAGAAAGGACGATAACAGGGAAAATCCATGAAGACAGGGACTATGTCTTTTTTTAAGTTTTCTATCACCAGCACCTAGAATGTTGCCTTGAATACGGTACACATTAGATTGTTTGTGGTTGTTGTCTGCCCTTCATTCATGAAGAGGATCATGATATCAGGAAGGTGATGCTATGACTTGCAAGTGAATTGGATTTAAGTGAAGGAGGGCTGTGCAAAGTCACCAACCTCACTTTCTCATCCAGAGCCATTTGGGTTCAGTGGCAAGATATTGATCAGGATGACAAGAGATGGTCCCCATACATTGGATAAACTTTCACTGAATGTATTTAATGGAATGGAATGACCAAGAGGGTCAAGTGCTATAGAAAAGCAAAGGAAAATAGAGATTAAGGAAGTCACTAGACTGGCAATTAGGAGGCCATTAGTAACTTCATAAAAAGTTTTATTAAAACATGAAGATATAATCCATCTTTGAAGGGATTACTGAATAGATGTATAAGGAAGTAGAGGAAAAACTATAAGCTGCTCCATCACAAAATTTTGTGTTGAAGGAAGGAAAGAGCTAGAGTGGTAACTTGAAGAGACAACAGAGTCAGAGGAAAGTGTTTGTGTTTTTTTTGCTATTTTAGAATATGAGCAGGGGGGTTGGGGGAGGGCTGAGGGACTAGCGTGAGCTGCCTGCCAAGGCCCTCCAAAAACCTATAAAAAATGTCTCTGAACCAGTTGTAGAACTGCAGAACCCACGAAATAGAAGAGGGAAGCAGGGCTCCAGCCCAGGACAGCCTGGATGGTCTCTGGGTAAGGTCTATCCCATAGGGAACTGGGAGTGGAGACAAGCGGAGCAGAGCAGAGCCCAGACTGGGCGGCACGAAACAACCAGACCAGGAGCCGGGGAGAGCATGCCCTAGTGCCCTGAATCTATGAGCTGTGGCAGTTGCCAGACTTCTCAACTCATAAACACCAAAGACAACAGAGAACTGCAGAACCCACAAAAGAGCAAAGGGAAGCAGGGCACTAGCCCAGGACAGCCTGGATGGTCTCTGGGTAAGATCTATCCTGCACAGAGCAGGGAGAGGAGGGGAGCAGAGCAGAGCCCAGCATGGACGTGGATCAACCAGACCAGGAGCTGGGTGGAGTGGGCCCTAGCACCCTGAATCAGTGAGCTGTGGCAGTTACCAGACTTCTCAACCCACAAACAGCAAAGACAACAGAGAAGGTTAGTGGGAAAAGATGCTGGAGACAGGGAGTTTGTGGTTCAGCCACAGCCCCAGGGGCAGCAGAGGTGGGGCAGCAACAAAACTACAGCTGCAGTTGCTTCTGGCCCCAGGCCCACCTGGTGGGAGGAATTAAGTGGCAGACCAGAGCAGGAGTGAAGAGCCTGCTGAAGATCTAAGTCCAGTCCTGGTAAGGGGTTCTTGGGGAAGGAGGAGTGCTGGTGTGGCAGAGCTGGCGCATCCCCTCAAGCTTGGAACATAGAACTCTGTACTCTATAAGCAGTCCTACCCCATTGAAAAAAACTCAAGGGTCAAGTAAATTGACTGGGAACATGGCCAGGCAGCCAAAACACACCCAGATTCAGTCTCAGACTCTGGAATCCTGATTTGGTGACAAAGAAGACCAAAACATACTGCCAGAAGAAATCAACAAAGTCAAAGAGCCTACAACAAAAGCCTCCAAGAAAAACATGAACTGGTCTCAGGCCGTGGAAGAGCTCAAAAAGGATTTGGAAAAGCAAGGTAGAGAAGTAGAGGAAAAATTGGGAAGAGAAATGAGACAGATGAGAGAAAACCATGAAAA
>JAQQSZ010014109.1:0-11595 GCA_028646595.1 Phalanger gymnotis
GTTACCCAGCCTTCTTGCTTCTTTGTCTCAATTTCCTATCTAACTTTGTTTACTAAGTTAAAAATAGCATACCTCCACATTTCATTACATAACTTTCCTACTATCTCAAATAGCTTATAGTGGTCTACCTACCCAAATTGTTTTTAGTGGTGTACTTGCCCCGATTCCTTTTCAGCTTTAAAAGGAATCAGTTAGATGCTTTACCCCATTTTTTCATTTTCTTTGCCCTTCCCTTCTTTTTTCTTCCTTTCCCTTTCCTTCTCTCATAGCATTTGAGTATTGAAAATAACCTCCAAGGCTATGTTGTTCAAAGGATAATGGAAAAATGAAATACTCTGTGCCACTGGCTGTCCAACTTTTGCTTGTTGACCTCTTTGTGGGGAAAACTCACTATCTTCTTGAGGTAGCATACTTCACTTTTAAACAGCTGTGATAATTGGTGAGCTACATTTCACATCATGCTTCTGTTTGCCTTTGTGTCACTTCAACTGATTCCTCCATTATAATGACTGTTAAATAACTTTTAAGACCACCGTAGAGAAGGTCCAATTTAACATTGCTTATGACTTATCTGAATATCATAAGACAATTTGTTCTGACCATATAAGTGAAGACATTTTTTGTCTTTCCTATGGTTAAAACATAACAAACCAAAACATAAGCAATACACCTCCCCTTTCCCTTTGCACAACTAGTCTCTGTACAAATGCTATTCTAGACAATAGCCTTTCCAATTCTCTTGCTGGCAAGCGAATTGAGAATGGAATGATTTATTGCACTCTAACAGAAATCCCTGTTGGAAACAGAGGTGTCGTCTATAAGCCGTGCATCCTTCATGCATTCCTGCATAAGATGAGCAGCATAAGGGATAAAGTTTCCAGAGCTTAAATCTCATAATCTTTTTTTTCTTCCTTCCTTCCTTCCTTCCTTCCTTCCTTCCTTCCTTCCTTCCTTCCTTCCTTCCTTCCTTCCTTCCTCTCTTTCATTCTCTTCCTTTCTTCCTTCCTTCCTTTCTTTTTCTATTTTCTTTTTTCCCTCTCTCCCTCCCATCCTTCTCTCCTTCCTTATTCTAAAAGAATATGTAGATTTAACTTTTCAATATTTTCATACTTCTCAGATCATCCAAATAGCAGAAGAGAAGGGCAGTAGGTTGCAGCTTATGGCTTATAGTGAAACCAGAAATGTGGTGATATATATATGTGTATATGTGTATATGTATATATATGTATATATATATATATAGTGTGTGTTTGTATGTATATGTATATCTGTATATGTGTGTATATGTATATCTGTATGTATTATATGTCTGTGCATGTTTGTACATATACATGTAAATGTACATTTATTTGTATGTAAATACATGTTTGTATATGTAGAAAGATACATATATTACATACACATACTTATATATATATGTTTGAATATATGCACACATCCACATGTGTGTGTATGAAAAAGGTAGTGTGTCTAACATGAAATGAAAGCAAGTGAAAACCTTTGGATGGTTTTAATGCTCCATTTGGATTCGTGCAGGGTAAAGAGCAGTAATAGAAGTCTCCCACCATGTTCAGTGGATTTCCCATAAAGGATAAAGAGGGAAAGATGGAAGGGTCCCACAGGATGGGAAGACATTTGTAAGTTGGGCTTTCTACCAGCAGAGGGAGTTCACAAATTGATGAGATTATAGACGAAGGTCAAGGCCATCATGGTACAGTGGTTAAAAAAAAACAAAAACAAAAACAAAACCTCTGAGCCTAGAGTAGTAGAACTTGAGTTCAAATCATGGCTTTATCATTTACTATTTGTGTGACCCTGGGCAAGTCATCAAAACTCTTTGGACCTCAGTCTGTACCTTGCTAGTCAAAGGTAGGATAATGACTCCAATTCCACAGCTCTGTCAACCAACTACAACAGCTCCAATTTATTTGGCACTTGGTTGTATATAAAGTGATTTTCTCAACAGAATTACTGCCAGATAGAGTGATACTCTAGAAAGTACATTGGACATGGCCTTGTTGTTAGGAGACATCTAGGATTGCCTAGTACCTTTAACACTTATCCATTTCCTCCTAAGTAAGCAGGGTTAGTCACACTTTCAGGACTCCCACTCACAAGGTTGTCATTTGGCTCAGAGGAGAAAATGTGTGCCCAGCACTTGTAAATCTCAATCCCTGTAGACCTGGCAGCTATTAGTGTCCACATTTTGAAAACAAAAAAATAGGGGCTGAGAGGTTGTGATTGCCCCACAGAGACATAGCTCCTAAGTACCAGTATATTATCCCAGCTCTCGTGATGCTATTTTCTGTGTTCTTTCCATTGTATAAACACTAAAGTGATTTGCATGCAGTCATCCATCTAGCATCCATCTATCCATGTATTCTGTATTTCCAAACTTGAAACAAACCACTGAAATACAGTCTGCTGGTTCTGACTAGAGCATCTCATCCTTCCTAGGATTTAGTTGGAAGTCATCCTTTTCCATGACAATGGGACTAGGCAGGCCTCTGGTAATAAAGAGCTTGGATGGAAAATAAAGAAAGACTCAGCAGCCTTTGGCCTTGAGTTTGGGGATCAGTTCCAGTTCAGGGATTACACTTAGTAGAAATGAAAGTTGTGTGTACTCCAACCTAGTGGAGAAAACTACCTTTAAAAATCATTGTGTTTGTTTAGTCACCTATATTCAAAGTCAAACATTCAATGTAGAAAGAACAGAGCATGGAAATATTTGCACTATTATCTCTCCTTCCACGAACTCTTATTTTGCTCTCAGCATTTTTGGAAGTTCCAAATTCTTTGGAATAGACAGAATTTGTTTTTATTTCCATCTGCCTACTTCATCATGTTGATCACAGCACCTCATAAAGATTAAGTAAATGAGGGATGAGATTTGCATCAGTTTTAGGAACCTGGCACTTTTGAAATTACAGACCTTTAAAGTCAAGCGAATGAAGATTTATTAAGTGACTCTGTGCCAGGCACTATGCTAAGTACTGGAAACAGAAAGAGAGGAATAACAGTTCCTGCCTTTAAGGAGCTCAAATCTTTTGAGGGAGACAAAAAGCAAACAGCAATGTATAAACAAGACAGACACAGGGTAAATATGTTGTAATCTCAAAGGAAGGCACTAATAATAAGGAGGATGAGGAAAGGTTAAATAACTAAGGGATTCTTACGCTTCCAATACTATCATGAATGAACTTTTAAACAGATGGCTCTTTTTAAAGGGCAGATAATGTTTAATTTAATGGATACTTACTAGCCGTGTGACTTTAGGCAAGTCATTTAACCACTCTGGGTCACTGGTTCCTTCTCTGTAAAATTGAGGGGGTTCGATTTTTTTAAACCGAAGTGGCTTACATCATTAGGTCCATGAACTTTCTATTCTCCTTTTCTTGCCATTAAATAATAGATCTCGTTTCTTTATTTTTTCCATAAATAATATGTTTTCCTAACAGTGATCCTAGGAAGTAGAACATTGGACCATAGATAAACATTGATCAAAAGAGGGAAGGGATTGTAGAGATCATGAAGTCTGACTTCTTCATTTTACGGTTGAGGAAATGAAGCCCAGATAGGTTAAGTTTCTAGACCAAAATCATAGGATCACAGGATCCAAAATTTAGAGTCAAAATCAAACTTAGAGGCAACCTAGTCTTACTCTCTCATTTTACAGGTGAGGAAACTGAGGCACAGATATGTTAAGTTTCTAGCTCAAAGTCATAGGATCAAAAATCTAGTCAGAATCAAACTTAGAGGCAAACCTAGTCTTACTCTCTCATTTTACAGGTGAGGAAACTGAGGCACAGATATTTTAAGTTTCTAGCTCAAAGTCACAGGATCAAAAATCTAGTAAGAATCAAACAGAGGCAAACATACTCTTACTCTCTCATTTTACAGAGAGGAAACTGAAGCCCTAAAGGGTTTAAATGGCTTTCCCAAGGTTGTACGAGTGGTCACTGTCAAAGACTTTGAATGGAAGTCCCCTCACTTCAAAGGAAATACTTTTCCTGTTGTACCACATTATAATCACCCCTGCCTTATAAATAAGAAAACTGGAGCTTAGAGAAATTAGCTGACTTGTCCAAGGCCACAGGGATATTAAGTGCCAAAGCTGGGATCACAGAATATGGGGGTTGTTGAAATCTGCCTTACAGAATATTTTGTTACAGATTAAGAAATGGAAAGCACTTATCCACCTGAAATTGAAAAAAGGAATCTGCACATATTTAATAAATGCTTAAATGTCTGGTTGACTCAAATATTCTTGACAAGATGCCATCTAGCCACTGCATGGAGATTTCCACTGAAGACTAACACACCTCCTCCCAAGGAAATCCATCACCTCGTGGAGAGCTCTAAATGTGATGAGCTGATTATTGCCCTTGCTCTCAGGTTTGTTGCTATATGTTTTTGTTTGTTTGCTAATTCCTTCTTTATCACAAACATCAAGTTTCTTCTTTTTTCCCCCCTTCTTCCCTCTAGGCCCAAAGGAGTTGGAGGGAAAATATACATGCATACATGCATACACACATATACATGTGTACATATATGTGTATGCACACATGTGCACATATTACACACATATACATGTATACATATACATAAATGCATGTAAGCTTATGTGTGTGTAGATATGTCTAGAAACACATATATACATATATCTATACATACACACACAAATATATTTATTTATATTTATTGGCTGTTGGTAACACAGTGGATAGAAAGCTGAGTCTGGAGTAAGGAAGATATAAGCTCAAATCTGGACTCAGACACTTTCTGGCTGTGTGACCTTGGGCAAGTTACTTGATTTCTAGTTGCCTAGGAGGCAGCTAGATGGCTCAGTGGATAGAGCATTAAGTCTGGGGTCAGGAAAACCTTGAGTACAAAACTAGCCACAGACACCTACTAGCTGTATGACTCTGAGCAAGTCACTTAACCTCTTTTTGCCTTATTCTACTGGAGAAGGAACTGGTAAACCTCTCCAGTATCTTTGCCAGGAAAACCTGAAGAACGCTATGGTCCATGGAGTCATGGAAGGTCACACATGACTAAATAGCAACAATATGTATCTATGTGTGTGTGCGTGCATGTGTGTGTGGGGGGGTGTGGGGGTGTGTGTGTGTGTGGGTGTATCTTATATTTTACCTCAACCACCTCATTTTACAGTTGAGTAAAAACTATCTCAGAGAGGTCATGTGGTTTGCCTAACATCACAGGAATATTAAGTAGAAGAGCCAGCATAGTAGATAAGATAAAGAGCTAGAAGAATCCTCCCCTAGCAACAGTCTTGTGCAACTATTTTATTTTACAAATAGGGAAATGGAGGCACAAAAAAGAAGTTGCTTATGATAGTTCATATGGCAAGAGTCAGATTTGGGGAGCAAATCTAAAACCTCTTCCTTCAAATTCTCTACTCTTTTCAATGGACCATCCTTCCCCATGAAGAAATGCCACCATTACATGTTACTATATTACAGAATGTCGGAATTGGAAGAGAACTCAGTGGCCATCTAATCCAAGCCATATCCTTTACAACATGATTAACAATTGGCCGCCTGAGGGAAGCCAATGTGACTTCCTGTGCTGGTCCATTCCACTTTGGGAAGGCTCTAAGATTTTTTCATTTCCCCCATCACAATCTTGCTTTCCTGATGAGCGCACACCCAAACCATTTGACGATTGTTATAATACCCTCTCTGAAGGCCTCTTACTTAAATATTATTTCAGTCTTGGAAATTTGTTTAAATAAAAATCAGTTGGCCTACACAGCATCGGGAAACAAGTACTACATTTATGAGTCCCACTTTTATTTTATGACTTTAAGGTTCATTCAACTTGTTCTAAATCTACTTTTTTTTTTTTTTTTTTTGGAAAGGCAACATTACAAAGGAAGGGCAGTTCTGTATTTGCAGGAATGAAGACCAGGGTTCCTGTCCTACCTTTGGATCCTACTGCATGGACATCTGTGGGTCAGCTGCTTAACCTCTCTAAGCCTAGCTTTCTTCGTCAAAAAAATGAGAGTCAATGAACTTGTAGTCCTTACTCTGCAGGCTGTGGGGAGACTAAAATGGGAGAATGTATGTGAAGCAGATTATGAACTTTCCAGTGATACATAGTTTTATATATAGGCATTTAGATTTATATATTTTATTATATATATACACATATATGTATGTATATATGTGTGCATGTATGTGTATAGATATATACATATATGCACACATATACACATATGTGTATATATGTGTGTGTATGTGAATACAGAGAGAGAGACAGAGAGAGAGGGAGACAGAGAGAGAGAGAGAGAGAGAGAGAGAGAGAGAGAGAGAGAGAGAGAGTTTTTTAACCACTGCCAGTTATCTGACCCTACTTAGGTGTGACAATTACTTTTTGCCATAGACCCGCTTGTTGTCCAGTTATTTTTCAGTCATTTCCAATTCTCTGTGACCCCATCTGGGCTTTTCTTGGTAAAGATCCTGGAGTGGTTTGCTATTTCCTTCTCTAACTCATTTTTCAGATGAGGAAACTGAGTCAAATAGGGTTAAGTAACTTGCTCAGGGTCACACAGTTAGTAAGTGTCTGAGACCAGATTTGAGCTCAGAAAGATGTCTTTCTGACTCCAGGACAAGCACTCTTTCCACTGTACCACTGAGCTGCCCCTAGATGCACTATGTTTTGTCTTTGATCCTATAGTACAAGAGATGACCCTAACTCACCTCATCTAATGATAAGAGTTGGATCAAAGCCCACTGGTCAAACCCAATTCCAGCAAACCTGCCCAGCTAGCAGAAGATCAATAAGTAGTGTTCCCATGCCATCTTTCTCCTAAGGTGCCTCATTGTGCAAAGGCAGATAGCAAGGGCTAATTACTTCTCCATTAATATAGCATGCCTTTCATAAATATGTATTATGTAGATTGCAAGGCTTCATTTCCATATATGGCTGATATTATCTAATAATGTTTTGTCTTTATATTGAAATTTTCTTGCTGGAATCCCCAAATGCTTTAAGATGGCTTCATTAATCCTCACAACTGGAACTGTGATGCTTTCAAAAAAAATGATGAAGGCTTCTCAGGGCAGGGGGAGAGACCAACAACAAAAAATCTAGAAGAACACAATGTAAAAATGATTCTCCATCAACTAGTAATAAAGTCCCAGACCAAATTATTCTGTCTTTATCTTCATCTTTATTCCTCTCCCTTTCATTCACACTGCCTTGGGAGTCAGAAGACCTGCATGCAGAAATTACTTCTACCAGTCATTACCTGTATGACCTCAGCCTTCCCTGGGCTTCAGTGTTCTCATTTATAAGATTAGTGGACTGGACTGGATGCACTGGAAGTCCCTTCCAATTCTATATTGATGATTTGATCAACTAAGATCCAGATTGAATTTTGCTCATTCCCAGTTCTTAGCCTTGCCATTTTTGGAACATTTCTTCAGAGTATCCTCAAGATAGAGAATGAATTTCAAATGATAGTAGGTTACCCCTGCACCATGGCAAGGCCATAGAGCAGGACAGAAGTTGAGTCTTGGTAGACTTGATTTTTCCTCTCCCTCATCCCTTATATCTCATCTTGCTTCTCTTCCCATCTATCCTTTCAGATGACCATAACCATAAATGGGGTTTTCATCAGCCCTTGGCTGAACCATTTCAAGAGGTTCCTTATCAGCCTCATTTAATTCAGTTTTTTTTTTTTTACTTTTCTAAGCCATTCTACAAATAAAAATCTAATGGATATTTCCCAGGAATTTTCAGTCGTTCCCTATTATCTCTTCAATAAAACAAAAATTCCTCAGACAGACAAATATGCACATACACACACGCACACACACACATACACACTTCACCCATGCACTTTCTCCTTATATCTGCTTTTTAGATTCCCTTATTTAAGTCAAAGCATAAATGAGAAGCCACCTCCTTTCAAGGCCTTTCCTCGTCTCAATCGAATTGAGAAATTTTCTTCATCTCAGTATTATTTTTTAATGTTGCATAAAACTTATAGTTTTTATATATGTCTTGTACCTTTCACAGAAAAAAAATAGATGTTTGAGTATGGGAACTCTGGAATATTTGTTTTCTTTGTGTTTTTACATCCCTATAGCCCATCCCAGTTCCCAAGAGAAAGTATATGGCTGATAAATGTTTATCAAATTGATATAAATTGACCAAATCTACATAAGAAATACTTTCATATCTTTCCATTACTCAAATTTTGACAAGATTATATACTTCTAAACGGAAGAAAAACTGGGTTTTATTTACTCTGAAGTTCTTGAAGACCTGGGCACAAAGCAGGATTTTATGCAATGATGGTGGTGGTATGACCTATATGGAAGAGACTAATTTACAATATGGCTATCAATTTCAAATTTGTTTCACTAGCATGAAATTATATCTTCATGTTAAATAATAGTCATGCAGCTAAGATTCAGCCATACTAGGAAGAAGTATCCCTCACGTTACTGGTGATAATTCCAACATGAACCTTGTATCCATCACTGAGGAAACATGGCTGTGGAGAAGGGGTGAGAAAGCCCCATTATGAGAACCTCGAATTACTGGCCAAATGGCACCAATAAGGTAGAACCAAGTAAGCCTAGGAGAAGAAACAATTACTCCTGAGGAAGAAATAGGAGGCTACATTTGAATCAAACCACGGCCACAACCTTGATTATTATATCCTCTCAGATGTGAATGGAGATAGCTAAGGACCCTGAATCCAAGAGCCCTAGGAATTGCAGTACCCACCTCACCAGACCACTGGTCCTCTTTCTAGCTCTTAGTTATAATCATTGTTATAGGGCAGTATCCTTAAGAAGAGACACCTGAAGCAGAGCCATGATGGCAGAGTAAAAGTACAGACTTTCTTGAGCTTTCCCCACAGACCTCTCCAAATACACATAAAAAATGACTCAACAAATTCTAGAGCAGCAGAACCCACAAAATGACAGAGTGAAATAAATTTTGAGCCCAAGACAACCAGGAAGGTCAACAGGAAAGGTCTGTTTTGTCTGAGAGAGGAGCACAGTCCAGTACGGGTCACACTGGCACAGACAGGGTCACCTCAGGGGACTAAATCACTAGCAGCTATGTCTATTTCCAGACTTCTCAACTCACAAAGGCCAAAGACAATTTAGAAGGTCAGTAGGAAATAATCTGTTGGACCTGAGTGAGAGAGGAGCAAGGTCCCCAGTCCCAGCCCTAGGATGGTGGCAATGGTAGTGGCAGTGGCTGCTTCCAGAACTTTTGGCCCATAGAAGGTGGGGGGATCCAGCAGCTAGATCAGTGGGGGATCGCAGGGATCTCTTTGCTAGAGCTGAGACAGGATTGTCTTGCTTTGCCCTGCTTTGATGTGGGTCATAATACTAGGTGAGTGTCCTGGGGTGAGGAGGAGCACTGCATGGCAGAGCTTGTGGTGGCAGTGGAGAAGGAATCCTCCTCATAGTTCCAAGGCAGAAAAGAGGACTTGAGATCACTCACAGATAAGAGCACAGACCAGGAGAGGAATAAACACTTCTCCTTTGATCATACCCACTTTGGAAGAGTTGAAAATTTACAGGTCCCTAGAAGAATCTCTGAAAGCAACTGGTACAAAACCCCTGAAGCTTGGGACATCACACCCGTCACATTGGAAGTAGAGTCTCACCTTGACAAAGAGATGAGCAAACAGTGGAAAAAGATCATATTATAGAATCTTAGTTTGGTGACAACCAAGATCAATTCATACAAACAGAAGAAGTCAACAAAGTCAAAGAGCCTACATCAAAAGCCTCCAAGAAAAAAAATGGAATTGGTCCCAGGCCACAGAAGAGCTCAAAAAGGATTTTGAAAATCAAGTAAGAGAAGTAGAGGAAAAATTGGGAAGAGAAAATAGAGTGATGCAAGAAATTTAAAATTATTGGACTACCTGAAATCCAAGATAAAAAAAGAGCCTATACATTATCTTTCAAGAAACAGGATGACAGAAAATTTAGCACCTTCTACATTAAGGGATTGGAGGGTTTGGAATATGATATGCCAGTGGTCAAAGGAGCTAGGATTAAAATGAAGAAACACCTACCCAGTAAAACCGAGTATAATACTTCAGGGGAAATGGATATTCAATGAAATAGAGGACTTTCAAGCATTCTTGATAAAAAGATCAGAGTTGAATAGAAAATTAGACCATTAAATACAAGACTCAAGAGAAGCATGAAAAGGTAAACAGGAAGGAGAAATCATAAGGGACCAATTAAAGTTGAACTGTTAACATTCCTGCATGGAATGATGATATTTGTAATTCATGAGATCTTTCTCAGTATTAGGATGGTTGGAGGGAATACACACACATACACATATACACACATGTGTGTACATGTATTTGTATATGTATACATGTGTATATCTATATGTATGTATGTGTGCATAATACATATATGTGTATCTGTATAAGGGTGTGTGTGTGGGGGTGTGGGGGTGGGTGGGTGTGTGTGTGTAGACAGAGGCCACAGGGTAAGCTGAATATGAAGGGATGATATCTGAAAAATAAAATTAAGGGGCAAGAGAAGAATGTATTAGGAGAAGGACAAAGGGAGAGGTAGAATGGGGTAACTTATGTAACATAAAAGAGGAAAGAAAAAAATTTACAATGGAGGAGAAGAGGGGCAAGGTGCAAGGGAATGAGTGAGCTTTACTCTCATTGGATTTGGTTAAGGAAGGAATAACATACACACTCAATTGGGACTGAAATTTTATTTTACCCTACAGGAAAGTAGGGGGAAAGAGCATAAGACAGATGATGATAGAAGGGAGGGCAAATGGGGGTGGGGGTAATCAGAAGCAAACACTTTTGAGGAAGGACAGAGTCAAAGGAGAGAATAGAATAAATGGGGAGAGGGATAGGATGGAGGGAAACACAGCTAGTCTTTCCCAATATGACTGTTATGGAAGTGCTTTGCCTGACTACACATGTATAGCCTATATCCAATTGCTTGCCTTCCCAATGGGAGTGGGTGGGTAGGGAGGAAGGGAGAGAATATGGGACTCAAGGCTTTAAAAACAAAGGTTAAAAATTGTTTTTACATGCAACTGGGAAATAAGATACACAGGCAATGGGTTATAGAAATCTATCTTGCCCTACGAGAAAGTAAAGCGGAAGGGGATATGACAAGGTGGTGGTGGTGGTGGTGGTGGTGGGGTGATAGAAAGGAGGGCAGATTGGGAGAAGGGGTAATCAGAATATATGCCATTTTGAGGGGGGAGGGGAAAGATGGGGAAAAAATTTGGAGCTCAAAATCCTTTGGGAGTGAATGTTGAAAACCAAAATTAAATTAATTAATCAAAAAAAAATTCAGCTAAAAATAGAAGAGGGACCTGACTTTCCCACCATCAACAGCACTAAACTGCAATTGACAAGTAAAACCTTGGGAAAAATAGAGAATCCCACTCCCCACCCTGACAACCCACTAAATGCTCAACTACTTTGTTTTTTGCCTTGCCCCCAGGGATATTATCACATTGTCTATGACTTCATTGGTATATACAGATCCTGGTGAGGAAACACTCTCTGCCAATGCAGACTGGAGCCATTTTGGAGTTCAT
>JAQQSZ010014110.1:0-11595 GCA_028646595.1 Phalanger gymnotis
CTACAAGAAAGGAAGGGAAAAGGGGATGGGAGGAGAGTGGGGTAACAGATGGGAGGGCACACTGGGGAACAGGGCAACCAGAATATATGCCACCTTGGAGTGGGGGGGAGGGTAGAAATGGGGAGAAAATTTGTAATTCAAACTCTTGTGAAAATCAATGCTGAAAACTAAATATATTAAATAAAAAAAGACACATGTAGTACAGAAAGAGCAGTTTTAAAACACTATGAGACTGTAATTATTAGCACGGTCATATTCAAAAAACATTCCATTCACTCAAGATGTACTTGATGTGAAATGCATTTTTCAAAAATTTTCAAATTTTCCAAAGAGCTTACTGAGTGAACCAGAAGAAATACTTTTGACTGGCTGATCAAAGTTAACAGTTTAAAAGTCTGTCCTTTATGTAAGGATTGTTCAATAGGAAACCTCCAGGTGGATTTCAGATAAGACAGTATTACTATTCATTGCTGACAAGCTACTTCAAAAAAAATTTCTAAAGTCTTTTCAATAATGCTAAAGAATTTACTCTACAAATACGCTATAAAAGAGGAAAAAAAATAGTAGAAAGGGAACACCCACAGGAACATTTACCTTCCACTGCTCTTTTGAAGAAAACTTTGCAGCTGCCACAGGTCACCACCCCATAATGACATCCCGAAGCTTCATCTCCACACACCAAACATATTTTAGAAGGTCTTGATGATGTAGTAGAAACACTTCGTAAAGAAGAACTGTAAAAACAAAACAAGATTGAGATTATATGAAATGTAACATCATGGTACAATTGTACGAAGGAAACGCTTTGTAAATTAGGTCTAGGAGGGACAACATGGTGTGATGGAAAGAAGCCCTAGCTTGGCCATCCACAAGGGTCACCTCACTGAGCTGTGTTTTCCTCACCTTTTATCTTTTTATCATTTAGAATCACATGACAGTAGATAAAAAGTGCTCTGAAAACCTTAAAGTTCTACATAATTGTAAGCTGCTATTATTAGTTGGTAGTTCGGGTTTTCTCAATAGTGAATTGTAAAGTCAGAAGGAAATCCTTGGGATTCCCAAGTCTCAGTAAAAGAGAAGAATAGATCCTTGTATTGATGGGTTTGAGAGAGGTCACTAAAAAGGGGCACACTATCATTTTCTTGAGGTGAAAGGGAGACAGACTGACAGAGAGGTTTGGAAAAAGAGGAAAATATAAAAAACACAGGTCAAATTTAAAATCAGACAGAGAGGGTAAAATATTGTGGCATGTTCACACTGAACCTAACTGTGGTATGCTCACATTGAATTCAAAATCTGAACATCTTACTTATATTTTAGTTTTGTCTGGTTATCTCAGTCAACAATAATTTGTTAAGTACTTACCATGAGCCAGTCATTTGTATAATTGCGTGGTGAAGTAGATTAAATCACATGTGTTCAATTAATTTTGTGCTTATAACATTACAATATTTAATTTGCCCAAAGTGGAACTCCTGCACAGTCATTTTATATAAGCATAAGTTAAACTTCTGAATTCCCAGCAGGCATCTCAAATTCACATTCAAAATTCAGCTCATCACACAGTCCATTCATCCCAGCTTCCTTATTTCTTGATGACAAAAGGCTTAAAATCTTAAGAGTCACCCGATTCCCTTTTCAGCATCACTCCCATCCCATCCAATCCCAATTCTTGTTGATTCTATTACCACAGCATTACTTCCATTTATTTATTTCTACTCATACTCCTACTGACTTAGTTCAAACTCTCTTTTATCTAAGTTATTTTAACACCCTCCTAACTCATCTCGCTGCCTTTAATTTCTCCTTTCTTCAATCCATTCTTCACTCAGATGCCAAAATAATCTTCTATCATTCACTTAATCTTCTAGTGCCCTCTCAATGTCAACAGAATAAAAGCCTTAGCTCGGTACTTAAGATTCTCCACAATCAAGATCAAACATATCTATTCAGCCTTATTCCATATTCCTCCATTTTATACCCAAAACTTTGTCTGTTCTTCAATCTCATTCTCTCGCACATATTCCATAGACCACACCCCATGCCTAGTCTTTCCATCCTCTCTGCTATTTGAAATCTTTTAATTCTCACCTCTAACGCAGATGAATCTATGTATCCAGTACTCAACTCTCTCCTGAATTCTAGTTGCTGGTCTCCAGCTCTCTGCTGGATGTCCCACAAGCATCTTAATCTATCTAAAACAGAAGTCATTGCCTTTTCTCTTGCATTCTCACTTAATTTTGTCAAGGACATCACCTTATTTCTAGGTAACCTTGGGGTTATCCTCCACTCTTCACTCTCATTCACCAATTCCCTCCTCTCCATGCCTTCCCTCTCCGCTCATGCCATAACTATCCTAGTTCAGGCTCTTATCATCTCTCACTTGAACTTCTGCAGTTGTCTTCTAATAATCTCTCGAATGAGATAAAATTTGTAAACACTAAACATATTGCCTGGCACATAATAGGCACTATAATAAATGCTTATTCCTTCCCCACAAATACATCTGATGTCAACAAACCTCTCCCACTATAATCCATTCTCAAAATGGCTGCCAAGTTCATATTCTGAGGGTGTTGGTCTGACAATGTCATTTTCTTGCTAAAGAAGTTTTGGTAGTTAGATCTCCATTGTCTTTAGGAAAACATGAAATCCTATGCTGGGCACTTAAACCCTTTTACAATCTGGCTCTGGACTTGTTTTCCAGCATGATTACGTATTATTCCTTCTCACACACTCTGTACTCCTCTAACCTTGCCTAGGCACTGGTGAATAGAAGGCTGTCCCTCCTAACCTCTTGAAACCCTTATGTCTCTTCAAGACTAAGCTCATGTGCCACCTCCTTCAGAAGGCCCTCTCTGATTCCCCCAATCATCAGCCTCCTCCAACCAACACCCATTTATTTAGTAAATATCTCACACGGGCTCCAGTTTATATAGTACATCCTCCACACCAGAACTAAGTTTCTTCAAAGTATGGACTATGTCACTTTTTAATCTCTTCTCTCAGATCCTAGCATAGTGACAAACACATAGGGAGAGATTAATAACAATTCCTAGTTGACTGAGTTCTCTTCAAATCTCAGGTTAGGTGCTAACTCCCCCAATGAGTCCCTTCAGGTGACCTTCACAGATTCTTAGCATGTTGTCTAGACCCCTCCCTCCCCCTTGGCTCATATCATATTCTCCCTGGTAGAATACTTTTTATGTGTCATGTCACAGCCACTGGACTATCAATTTTCTGAAGGTGGAGACTCAGCAACTTTTTTATTTAGTTGTAACAGCTAGCCCAGTGACTTGTGGGTGTAGTTGCTGAATAAATATTGATGAATTGAATTAAAACTTCACAATTTTGCCAGTCCTTTACTCTGGACTTGGATACTTGAGAATATCAGACCCTGGTTACCAAAACAGAGAGTTTTTCCTGTCCTTACCAAAAAAAAATCCTACTCCATTAGAATAATTTTGTTGTTCCACTGGGATAATCATAATTACAATGGAATCTGACTTATACTTCAATATTGTGAGATTAAAAAACTAAACAATTTACTTACAATGAAGAGACTGCCATATACATTGCATTCAAACAAGGAAACATAAATAGGTGACATGAAAACTTGTCTAATTAAATGGATTAGGCCATATGAATCCCTCCACCCTCCACTTACTCATAACTTCAATAACGGAAGAGCAACGTTTGGTTCTTTACTTTGAAATCATACTCCTAATCTCATTATATTAGAACATAAGTTTATAGAAGGCAGACAGTGCTAATGAGGCCAGGGTTACAGGTTCAATCCCCATATGGTTTATTTAGCTTGGCACAGTAAAAACTGTTCTATGACCACAAACTGTACTTCGAAGCTCAACCAGCTGTCTTACAAATATAAATCATTATTCACAAGGGAGACTGGGCAACAAAGTGTGAATAGCTCAGTACAACCCATCACCATTCCAAAAAACAAAAAATCCAGAAGTACAGTATTTGTTGTTACTGGGTCAGCTAAGTTGTTCTTACATATGAAGAACAGCACACAGTGTAGGCCACGTGTTTTAAATACATTTATTTTTACATTTCAATGAAAAAATAGGTTTAAATTTATTAAGATATTAGGCATTTCTTTCAAAAACATCATAAGCCTTCCATGAGCATTTTATATATCAAACTTAACTATTACATAAAATTCATGGTCTGTTTATAGTATATTTGGGATCCTGCATTGGAGAAAAGAACAAGCCTAAGATATGGATATTAGAAGGTACACTTTAAATGACTTAGAATTTCATGATAAAGTTTTATCTGGAACATATTTTATATTTTAATGAAAATATACAGTAAAACAACAAATTGGTGATCACTACTTTTCCAGGGGCAAAATTTACTATAAACATGCTAAGCTACCGTCTAATAACTACAAGTTATTACACTCAATCCAGTTATCATTAACTAAAACTATTGTTTATTTCAAATTTATGTCTATGAAAAATAGCATTCTATTTTAATTATCAGTTTCTGATAACAAATGCTCTTTTTTCTTCTTAAATTTTCCCCAACAAATATGATTTTCTATCAACTTGTTTCTACTTTCCTACGATTTCACCGGCGCAAGCCCTTTCCATCAATGTAGATCATAACCCTATAAAGTCACAAGATAGTGTGGAAAGCCATACCAGATTTTTTATTTTTGTGGGTATAGCTTTTGGTCATCAATAAAAATAAATAACTTTATATTCCATATAAAAGGATCAGGAGAGAGGCAAAAAAATATAATGAAGACTGGAAATTACAAAAAGTCCAGTGTTTTTTACCTTTTATTTGTCAGGAAACAGGACTTTTAGTCCTAGTTCTGTTACCAATTAAGTTGAGTAGACTCTGATCACTTAGTTGGGTGACCTTCTCTAAACATCAATTTTCTCATCTGTTTTTAATAAATAACAACAATAATAACTGAAAATAAATAAAATTTACCCAGTACTTTAAAGTTTGCAAAGGGTTTTATATATATATAACAGGTGTGGGATATATCTGGTGTGGACCCGAGAACACTCCCTCTCCCGTCTTCAATCTCTTTAGCATCTCCTCTCCTGTCTACTAATCTCCCTAACTCCCATAAATGACCTTTCTATCACTTCAAATTATTATCCTACATTTGTTCTTCCTTTCATAGGCAAACTTCTACGAATTGTTATACACACAGCATCTCAACTTCCTTACACCACATACACTTCTCAACGCTTTGTTTTAATGCTTCTAGACCCATATCTCTATTGTATTATTCTAGCTAAGGTCACCAATGATCTCTTAATTGCAAAGTACAATAGCCCTTTGGGAGTTCTGCATACCTGCCACTGCTGACCACCTGCTTTTCCTGGATACTCTTTCTTCCCTTTATTTCCTTTACTCTGTTCTTTCCTGGTTCTTCTACCTGTCTGAATGTTCCTTTGCAGGATCATCCTCTAATGCCATGTTCCCCAAACTTGGTGTCTTACAAGGCTCTCTCCTGGTTCTTCTACCTGTCTGAATGTTCCTTTGCAGGGTCATCCTCTAATGCCATGTTCCCCAAACTTGGTGTCTCACAAGGCTCTCTCCTGGTTCTTCTACCTGTGTTAAAGTTCCTTTGCTGAATCATCCTCTAATGCCATGTTCCCCAAACTTGGTATCTTACAAGGCTCTCTCCTATCTTTCATACCTGGAACTCTCTCCCTCCTCATCTCCACCTCCTGGCTTCCTTCAAGTCTCAATTAACATGTTGCTGTTGAGTCATTTTTCAGTTGTATCTGACTTTTCATGATCCCATTTGGCACTTACTTGGCAAAGATACTGGAGTGGTTTGTCATTTCCTTCTCAGCTTGTTTTACAGATGAGAAAACTGAGGCAAAAAGAGTTAGGTGACTTGCCCAGGGACACATAACTTCCTGACTCCAGGCAAAGTGCTCTATTCCCTGCACTACCTAGCAGCCCCACTAAGCTAAGGTCCAACCTTCTTTAAAAAAAATTAAAAAACCTTTCCCCAGTCTTTCATAATCTTAATGCCTTCCCATGGGGTACAGAAATCTATCTTACCCCTCCAGGAAAATGGAAGGGAAAGTGATAAGAGAAGGGGGTGGGGGTTCACAGAAGGGAGGGCGGATTGGGGGAAGGGGTAACCAGAATGCATGCTGTCTTGGGGTGAGAGGAGGGGTGAGATGGGGAGAAAATTTGGAACTCAAAATCTTGTGGAAATGAATGCTGAAAACTAAAAATAGATTAATAAAAAATGCCCCCTCCCAATCTTAATGCCTTCCCTCTGAGATTATCTACAATTTATCCTGTGTTTAAACATAGCTGTTTTCAGAATGCTTCCTCTCTTAGACTGTGAGTTGCTTGAGAGTAAAGATGGTTTTTTGCCTTTCTTGGCACAGTGCCTGGCACACAGGAGGCGTTTAATGAATGGTAGATGAGTGACTGACCTCTCTGTCAACATTCTACCCAAAGTGAATTTTATTGCTTTCTATGATTTCAATTATCATCATTAGCTTTTTCTTTCCTGAATTAGTCATCAGTTGCCTACTATTTTATATGAAAATCTCATCACCATGGCAAGTGTAACATATTCAAAACAAAACTTATTTTCTTCCTGTTTTGCCCTTTTACTCCTTCAGACTTCTCCATCCCTACTGCAGGTCTGATTTTCCCATTTGGTCAACCAGGTTGAGGTCATCTTTGGTTCTTTTCTCTCCCTCTTCTCATACCCAACCTGCTGCCGAGTCTTATGAGATCTACCCTACAATATGTCATTTGTGTAGGTCCCTTTAATTATATTCACAAGGCCACTTATCTGTCCTGGACAACCGCTATAATCTCCTAATCAGTTTTCCTGCTTACATTATACTGGTTTAACAGGCTTTATCACATTAATTCATTATTGTAAACATTTAGTGAGATCCACTCACATACTGTACTGTATAAACATATATGGAATAGTAAAAATCAAAAACAGATTCTGTGTACAACATACCAATTTTTAAAAGCAACTTAAGCAAAATGCATCCTTCCCAACTCATAAAATGAACTCTTTTAGCAATTTTTTCTTCTGCTTTAAGTAAACTTGTTTAGACATCAAATTTAACCTGAAATAACTAGTTCTAATTTTACTATTATGTTATTTAGTGTGTACTATTTTAAAATACACACACGTCTTCAATGCTAAATGATTCATTAGTGCTTTCAGATAGTTCATCACTAAGCAGATTTCTTCTTTTTTTCACAGTAATTCATAATGTACACAGGCACTAAATACAGGTTATAACCTCAGCTGGATGAATAAAGTCACACCTAAAGTTATCTGGCAGCCACTGAAGATACTTTCTCACTAAGCTGAAGGAGATAAATAGTCTAGGAAATTGAAATTTTAAAGAACAATTACTAGTCATTTCCTTCCTAAGATACTCTTCTTCATCTTTCTTAATATAGTAGTTGTAAAACCACAATTCAGCACAGTTTATGCCATTAATAAAATCTGGCAGAGGAACACTGCTTAATGAAGTACTAGCTGGCTATGAGGTATGTAATTTCTAGACACAAGATTTTACTTAAATCCAATTTAGCTCCAAATGACAACCATTTTCTTCTAAAACCAAAACACCACCCTATACTTGAAATACAGTTTAAAAATGGTAAAATATTTTGAAGCAGAACAAAAATCAAAGGAAAAACAACAAACAGGGTAGGAACTGTTTGCATCTCCAGGATTAGAAACTAAGACTTCTATATCCTCTATTTGACTTTATTTGAAATTATATTAATCTTCCCTAAGAAGGAAGTCTTAATTTAACAACCACAGAAATTCTTTAGTAAAAGATAAAATGGTTTGTTGTTGTATCTAAATCGGCATCTGACTGAAATTTTTACTATTACTAGGATAAAGAGTCAAATAGAGGAGCTAAACAGCTACTATCTATTTACTAATTATTTCTATAAACACTGAGTGCCTGGTATGTACAAGGCACTGGTGGGGATTAGAAGCATAGATGCACTTTTTAAAAAATCTCAAAGGAGCAGATGGTTGGAGAGAGAATTTGGAACTCAAGATTTTGAAAAATGAACGTTAAAAATTGTTTTTACATGTAATTGGGGAAAAATAAAACTTCAAATAAATTTTAAAAAACCAAAATTTATTATTCATTTTAAACAATCTTTTCTTCTTACATTTTGACTTCCAAATTCTTTCTCTCCCCAACTCACTAAGAAGCAAGCAACATATCAATTACACATGTGAAATCATGCAAGACATATTTCCATATTAGTCATTTTGTTAAAAGAAAAAGCAAGAAAATTATACTTTAATTTTTAGTCAGTTTACAAGTTTTCTCTCTGGAGGTAGATAGCATTTTTTTTTCCATCATGAGTACTTCAGTACTGTCTTGGATCACTGTATTGAGTAGGCAAGTTTTTCACAGTTGGTCATCATTACAACACTGCTGTTACTGTATACAATGATCTCTTGGTTCTTCTCACTTCACTTTACATCAGTTCATATAGGTCCTGCCATGTTTTTATGAAACCACTATCCTTATTATTCTTCTAGCTCAGTAGTACTCTATCACAATCATATGCCATAAACTACTCAGCCATTCTCCAAGTGATGAGCATCTCCTCAATTTCTAATTCTTTGTCACCAAAAAAAAAGCTGCTATAAATATTTTTCTACATATACATCCTTTTATTTTTTCTTTGACCTTTTTGGGGTACAGACCTAATAGTGATATTTCTGGGTAAAAGGATATGCACAGTTTTATAGACTCTAGGGCTTAGTTCTAAATTATTTCTCAGAATGATTGGACCAGTTCATCACTCCACTAATAGGTTGCGTACCTATTTTCCTTCATCCCCTCCAGCACTAGTCATTTCTGATAGGTATAAAATGATACTTCAGAGCTGTTTTAATTTTCATTTCTCTAATCAATAATGATTTAGAGCATTGTTTCATATGACTATAGATAGCTTTCTTCTTCTGAAAATTTCTTGTTTATATCTTTTGACCATTAATCAACTGGGAAATGGCTCTTATTTTTATAAATTTGAAGTTGCCTATATATTTGAAAAATGAGGTGCCTTTATCAGAGAAATTTGTAAAAATTTTTGATGTTACTTTATTGCCTACGGGAAGTTATAGCAAAATGCAGTTTCCCTGATTATCTCTTTTAATTTGGTCTATTTTTGCTTTGAGGTCATGATTGCTACCCCTTCCTTTTATTTTAGTTCAGGTGAAACATTGTAAATTCCACTCCAACTCTTTATTTTAAATCTTTGTGTGTCTTTTTGTTTCAAATGTGTTTCCTATAAACAACATATTGTTGGATTCTGGTTTTAAATGCATTCTGCTACCTGCTTTCAATTGATGAGTGGGCTCATGCCATTTACCTCCATAGTTATGACTACTGTACATTTCTCTCTATCCTGTTTTTTTTGTTTAATCTTCTCCCTCTTTTTATCCTATTCTTCTTCAAAAGCCTGTTTTGCTTTTGACCAGTATCTCCCTTAATCTGCCATCCCTTTTATCACTGCCCTACCCATATCTCTTATTCTCTTCCCCTCCTATCTCCCTATTGGAGAAAATAGATTTCTATATGTGCGTGTGTGTGTGTGTGTATTCTTCCTTCTTTGAAGCCCTTCTAATGAAGAGTGAGGTTCAAACATTCAAACTGGAATCTATGTTTCTGCCTCTTGAATAATTTTCTCCTATTCTATCACCAGCTCAGAATGAAGAAGGTGATTATGAGAGCCTGAACATGACAAAAACTTGGAAGATGACTATGATCAAAGCCCTTCATAACCTAGCCCCCTTCTACCTCTCCGGTCTTCTTACACATTACTCTCTGCCATGTACTGTTCTATTCAGTGACTCTGGTCTCCTGGCTGCTCTACCAACGACATTGTCTCTCTGCTCTAGGAATTCTCTGCTATGCCTAGAATGTTCTCCCTCCTCATCTTCCCCTATCAGCTTCCTCTGAATTCTAGCTAAAACCCCATCTTTTCAAACCCTTCTTAATTCTAGTGCTTTCCCTCTGTAAATTATTTCCTAATTATCCAGTATATAGCTTATCTGCATTATTTGTTGTCTCCACCATTAGACTGTGAACACCTTAAGGACCATGCCTCTTTTTGTATCTCTAGCATTTAGCACAGTACCTGCCACATAGTAGGCAATATTAAATATTTATTATTTATTTTATTAATGTAATGAGAAATGATCAGGGAGTAAAAAAATACTAAATAGTAAAACAAGGAACTAGTTAATATTAGAAACTATGTTGTCAGTAGACCTAATCAACACCATTTGATAATTTTCTGCCACATTCTATATCTCAGAAAGATTTTTGGCTGATTGATTTGATTTGATTTTTATTTTGTCATTTAGTCAACAAGCATTTATTAAGTGTTTAATAGGGACCAGACACTGTGACATAGTCTGGGGAAACAAAGAAAGACAAAAATAATCCCTGCCTTCTAGAAGTTCGCATTTTAACATGAGAGACAAATGTGAAAAAACTGTTATAAAATAAATCACATACAACATAGAATATAATCTCAGAAGAGAAGCTACTAAAATCTCAGAATTGGGAAAAGACCAAGAGCAAGGTAAGTTTTGAGCAGAATTTGGAAGGAAGTCAGGCAAACTGAATGATGAAGACAAGTAGAAAGAGCCCTGCAGGCCTAGCGGATAACCAGTAAGAAGACAAGGAGGCAGTGATGGGAGCGTCTTGTGTCAAGACCAACAAGTAGGTCAGTTATATACCATGTTGATGAGGAAATAAAGTGTTTTAAGACATGAAAGGTAAGAAGGGGACCAAAAGCGAAATAGAGGACTTTATTATTATTTTTTGCTTGACTAAACATAATTTTTTTCTCCCAGTGTTTTTGGGGGGCATGAGATTTGGGGGGGGGCGGAGAATAAATGCTTGTTAAATGAAAGTAAAGTAACATAGAAAGCATTTACTATAGTAGAGGGTGAGGGGCACAAACGAGAGTTACCAAAATCAAAGCAGCTTTATGACACTGAATATTGTTAGCCAACAGATACTAATAAAGATACTACCATGCTGAGCTCCAATTTTTTAAATACAAAAAAGATTCTTTTTTTAAAATGCTGAAAAATGTTAATCAAATGAGAAATTAAACAGATTTGTGAAACAAAGGAAATGCTCTTTCAAAAAATTAGAGAATATTCAGAAACATAAAATAGAACTACCTTTTCACTGAAGCTTATAAAGAAAATAATAGGGGGGCGGAGCCAAGATGGTGGCTGGGAAGCAGTGACTGGCGTGAGCTCCCCACCAAGTTCCTCCAAAAACCTATAAAACAATGGCTCTGAACCAATTTTAGAGCTGCAGAACCCACAAAGTGGCAGAGGGAAACAGGGCTCCACCGCAGGACAGCCTGGATGGTCTCTGGGCAAGGTCGGTCCCACACGGACCTCCCAGCCCCCAGCCGAGGGGAGCGGAGCTGAACGCAGCGCGCACGGCGCGAACAGACCAGACGCGGACCTACCAGACCAGGAGACGAGCGGAAAGTGCCCTGGCATCCCGAAATACCGAGCTGTGGCATGTACCAGAC
>JAQQSZ010014111.1:0-11595 GCA_028646595.1 Phalanger gymnotis
CTGCTTCCCTCTGCCCCTTTGTGGGTTCTGTATTTCTAGAACTGGTTCAGAGCCATTTTTTCATAGGTTTTTGGAGGGACTTGGTGGGGAGCTCACGCCAGTTACTGCTTTCCAGTTGCCATCTTGGCTCCGCCCCCCCTGCCCATCATTTCTTACAGAACAATAGTATTCCATTACACTCATATACAACTTTCACTCATTCCTCAGTTGATGGGCATCCCCTCATTTTCCAATTCTTAGCCACCTGAAGAAGTGCTGCTATAAATATTTTTGTACATGTGAGTCCTTTTCCATTTTTTATGGCCTCTTTGGGATACAGACTTGGAAGTGCTATTGCTGGATCAAAGGCTATGCACAGTTTTATAGCTCTTTAGGCATGGTTCCAAATTGCTCTCCAGAATGGATAAATCAGTTCACAATTCCACCAACAGTGAATTAGTGTTCCAATTTTCCTCATGATGTAAAATGCTATCCACATCCAAATGAAGAACCAATGAATTCTGAATGCAGATCAAAGTATACTTTTTTTACTTATTTTATATTTTTCACAATTTTTTCCCTTTTGATGTCTCTTTGAAACAGTAAGGCAATAAGAACAATGTAGATGATAATTGTCAAAGTGCCTATGTGGTTCTGTATCAAAAAGTATATGAGACTCTCCACATGGAGGGTAGAAGTAAACCATTTATTCAGACACCAGAGAACTATGTCCCACAAGCCATTTATCCCACATACCACAGCAGTAAAACATTCCACACACAATATAACAACTTGGAGACTTGCCATCTCAAAACCTCGCTGCCCCCCTGCTGGGGTCTTTCCAAAGACAAACTCACAGTACAGCTAAGTCAGCCTGCTCAGTTCTAAAAATCACAAGGGCAGGCATTAGCAGCTATAACATCTCTCTCTCAGCATTTCCTATCACACAACTTCCTTTTCCTGTCAGGAAGCTCCTCCCACCACATATGGCTTAGGCTTCTTCTGATATAAGCAGGTCACACGGCCTATTAATGGGTGGGATAGATCTTCAAATCTAAATTGCTACTACACTCTTCTTTCACAACTATGACTAATATGGAAATATATTTTACATGATAGCAATGCATAACCTGTATCAAATTGCCACCATTTTCAGAATGGGGAGTGGAGGGAGGAAGGGAGAAAAATTTGAAACTCAAAATCTTGTAAAATTAATGCAAAAATTATGTAGACATATAAATGGGGAGAAATGCTTTTAAAAAAGGAAAAAAAAAGTTAAGGGGCAAGGCTGCTTATTGAAAAGTCTTCTGGCCAACAGAAAGCTTTCATTCAATTCTTAAAAGCAAGGTTAAGATATAGGATGTAAAGGCTGTAAGTGTGAAACAAATTACCAGTCTCACCATAAGTGATATAAGCTTTACTATGTAACTAAAAATAAATCAAACATTTTGTCCTATCACTAATTTTTATTAATCACAATCCCTCACATGACAAGTCATGACTGGTTACAGAAAAAATTTCAAAATCTGTATGTATTGATTTCTCAACCTTCTCTTTCATTTTTTCCCTCAAATTGCTTCACCTCATCCTTGAAAATACACCTTTTGTTTCATTCCTACAAGGTTGTGTTCTTTTTGCTGTCACTCTTAGAGTTAATTCCCATTAAGTTATTTGTTGTAATGGTTTAGGGAATGGCCTCCTGCTTTAAGCCTTCAAGAATAAAAGAGTACATTTTCAATCATGGAATTTTCATACTACACTTAGGCAATTTGAGAAGATATTTCTAGTAGCTGAGAACTTTGTAGTACAATTATGTCACATGTGTACTCATGCACTTTGACACTTCACAAGACCAGCACTCTAAGTGACAATCTGGAGTGCTTCTATAACATTCTTGGACATGTCATCTCTCCTCAATCAGGCATTAAAATACTTGATGGCAGGCATCATGGCTTACACTTGTGTATTTGCTACAGCATTTAGAAAAAAGGAGAAGAAGAATGTAAAGACCCATGATAGTCAATTTGTCATTGTATTTCTAGCCTCTCGCACCTTGCCTAATTAAAAGCTAGTTTCACAATTCATCTAGTCTGATGTCCTATTTTACAGAAGGTTAAATTGAGGCCCAGGGAAGTAAAACAATATGTTTATGATAACATAGTAAATGTGTAAGTAGGACTGATAATTATAGAAATAACAGTAATACTTTTAATATTTTTAAAGCGCTTTACAAATATTATCTCATTTGATCCTCAACACAAATTGATGCCATTATTGCCCCATTTTACAGATGAGGAGAGTGGGGTTAATAGAGTTTAAATGGCCTTCTCAGTGCCACACAACTAGTAAATGTCTGAAGTTAAATTTGAATCTGGGCCTTGACGTGAATCCTTACACCAGGTTCAGCTTTTTTTTCTGTTGTACTACTTAAGTACTTCAAAAATTGAAGTATCTTAAATCTTGTTACAATTATCTTTTCTCAGAACCACTCTCTTCTATTAGAAGGAAGAGATATGTGAAATTGATAAAAAATAGTATTATTTTTTAATTTGAAATAAATAGTACTTCCGTCTTTCCCCCAAACAAAAGCTGAAAGGGTTAGATTCACATACCACAGGGACAGAATAACTCACTGAGACATCCGTACTGCAAATCTAAGAGGATTTTGCCCAAAGTTTACATAACTTATTAATTATTGCTGAATTGTCTTAGGAAGTAAGGATGGCACATTATCCATGTATAATCCACACATAGATAATCTTGTTGCAAATTGTATTTATATGCTCTGGGGATATTTTAATTTCATTTTTAAATCTCATTTGAGAGTTGTGCATCATTCAGGCATCCATATTCCCATCAATTTTATCAAAGACTTATTCACTATTGTATCTCTGCCATTCAGACTTGCAAATGCTTGATATGTCAAAAAAATCTTCCGTTTGGCTCAAGGTGCTCGTCAGCCATCTGGAACTGCTTCTCTGGTCTCATCCATTATGTAAATGAGATGTAGTATTCGTTATGTTTCATCTACTGATACTAATACATTAATGGGTATGTTATAGCTTGAGCCCTAGAGAAGGCATTGCTGTCTCATCAGTCATTGGCTTGCACTCACACCCCATTACTTTTAATGGCACCCTGGCATTTAAGGTCATTGGATCCTTAATTGCTGCAAAGTCTGGCATTACTAATAAAGTAGTTTTCCATTTTATTGAGATATTCTTTCTGATGCAGTTGTTTGGATGATGTAAATGATGATGGTGATAGTCATTGGTGACTTCCCCTTTCTATACCCTCCAAGTGATTTTTCCCATAATTTAAGAATTGATAACTCCGTTATTAACTGCATATAATGGGAGAAATAAGGTTTTTGGAATGATTTTCTTTGGGGGTTTTGTGTGTGTTTTGTTTTTGAGAAGACTTTGTTTCTCTATGATGCTGTTACCAAATTCAGAGATGCAAAGTATCCCAATATTCTTAGTGTAATTCTAAGCTATCAAAGCTTAAAACTGAAGTAACAATTTTGGGACATACAATTTTCAAATAAAAAATACTTCTTTTGGAAATGTTTATTTTTCTTAGGCCAATCCATTCAAAATTATGGTTCTCTAGTATTGATAAAATTTCAAGCGCTACAACCAATGGTCTTAACAAATGAAAATGTATAATTTAAAATGCAATTAAAGACATGTCCTCACATATAAATCTTGATTAAAAAAATGGTGGAATATAATAAACCAACCAGTATTTTGAAAGCAACCACTGTTTGACTAATTCAACATGTTTTCAAACTGGTTTGTGTTCCTGGGCACAGCCTGAGCTGACATATTTTAATTTGTGTTGTACTAAAGTAGTAATATCTTTATTTCTCAATATAGATAAGGAGAAGCGTTTTCATTGTTCTTAAATTCTAATTATGCATGTAATTAATGTCTATGATCTCAGCATGGAAATGATAATAAAACTACAAAAAAGAACAAATGTCTCTCCTTACACTTTTATTCCCTGTTATCTGGCAATACTGTGTATTTTTACTTACTATATGGAATATTCTCAAATACATCAACTCTGCCACAAATGGCAAGCATATTTTTCCAGCTTTAGGATTACCTTTTTTTTAATGGCAACTACTGACTTTTTTTTTTTCCTTTTAGCATGTAGGACTTGGCAGTCTCCATTGTTTCCCTAGAAGGAAATGATAAATCATGTGGGAATTGCCCATTTCTGGAGCTTCTTCAGAACAATACAGAGGAACTTGGTTAGAACCTGGTGTTAGACCTCAAAAGAACAACAGTAAATTCACTGAATTCAGAGAATCAAATTTCATAAGATCTCCTTTATTAGTTCAAACCTGATTCCATATTAAATTCTGTAATACCATCCTGATTTTCACCCACATTTGCTATTTCACCCTGTATATTCCATTATTGCTCTGTCGCTAACCTAATTTTCTAAATTCCAGGTGTGCATTCTGCTTTGGGCCCCAGGTTGCTTGGTGCATTAAAATAATAGCCTTTCTTGCTCAGAAGAAACAACATCTCATTTCTGGACTCTTCTTAATGACGATATTACCATAGCAAACTGTCCTTCCTTTACTAGAATGCCTTATCAGTATTGCAATCAACCATATAGAGGTTTCTCAGCCACAGCCTCAAATTACGTATAGCCTTTGTGACCAGAGAAGCAGCACAATATTTCTTCTACGATCCATGTAAGTACCATGAACCTTTTTCATGACACTTTTCTCTGAACCTTAATTTCCTCAGTTACAAAATTATCACGTTAGACTAGAAGATCACTACAGTCTTTTTCAGGTCTATGATTTCATAACTTCTCCCGGAATAATGTTAAGATGAGCTAACAAAGCAATTAGCCACAAGTGCTAGATGAAAATCCACCAAACAGAAGACAAAAGACTTGAGGATATGGTTGTGTGGAAATGTAGATCAAGAGGATTTTTTTTTCAGTGAGCATCAGAAAGATGGCAATTCTGGAATTGTGTCTTTGCTAATATCAAGTAGTACTGATAGTGACATGACAGTAACCTTGGGAATGAAAGCTCTGAAATAATGCATCTCTACCATCCAGATTATCAAGAAAAATGAATCTATCTTCATAGGAGACTACCTTGGGAGTCTCCCAGGGAGAAGACAAAGAATTAGAAACTGAGAACAAAAAGAGGAATAAATTTGTCTTCATTATACAGAGACAAATTTTGAAATCAAACTCAGGTCTTCCAAATATCATCCCAATGTTCTTTGTGATATGTTATACTTGCACTTATAAGAACAAAAGTGTAAACTCATTATTGCTATTTAATTTCCCTTTAAAATATTTAAGAATGTCATGTTTTATTATTTATGTGCTTGCTCTGAGTGGTGCTTGTGGTTTATTAAGGTACTAGTCTTCTTAGCTAAATTATATAAATACATATGTATATATAATATTCATAATTGTGTATCATATATACAGAAACATATCATATGTATATATTTAGACACAAATTTACATAAAAATGATTTAAACTGAACAAAAACAGTATCTAAAATATAAGTATATAATTTTAAAATATTTACTAAGTAAACAGATTCCTTCATTAACACATACTTGAGAGCATTACAGTATTTTAACAGTGAGCAAAGTGTTATTTAACCAGGGCAAAGACAAAAATAATCAGTGGAGGTTGTCCTCCAAAATTTAGAAGAGCACATTGCTTTCCAAAATTCTATCTTAGAGGAAAAAACTGGTGATACATTTACTATCTGGGAAAAACAATTCATTCAAACAACAGAAGTCTGCCTTAGAAAGGATAAAATATACTCACAGACTGCAGGATTAAACTAGAAAACTTACAGGTTTTGTAAGTTTTGTAAAACTTACAGGTAGTGTAAGAATCTAAAGATATGGACTTAGACAAACTTTTCTTACATTAAACAATGCACCATGTTTATTTTTTAATGTGAAAGCAAGAAGTTAATTGTACACATTGACTTAATTTTTGATACATTTTCTCTGAAAAAAAGTATTTCTACTATTTCTAGTATCATAAATCTAAAAATGTAAAGGACCCCAGAGACCATCCAGTTCAGTCCCATCATTTTATGAATGAAACTGAGGCTCAGAAATATTGAGTTACTTGCTCATGATCATATAGATAGTAAGTGGCAGAAAATAAATTATTCAAGGCTGTATGTAAATTGGTATGCTACAACACAGGTATATTAACATAAAGATTTGAGAGGGCTATGGTTTGTCCTTCATCCTAGAAGAACATCATCAGGAAATTGATGACATGACTTGCATTTGAATTGGATTTGAGTGAGGGAGGGCTGTGCAAAGCCATCAGCCTCACTTTCTTTTCCAGAGCCAACTGGGTCCACTAACCAGATATAAATCAGATATAGATGGAGCAGGATGCATTTGGAGACCTTTATGTTTTTAAGCTAAGGTCTTTCTTTGTTCTCACTTTGATTGAGGTAAGAACCATTCAGTGATTAGGCCTGTTTAATATGTGAGTCAAGGGATGACCCCTTTAAATAACAACGATAACAACAAATCAAACTGGAAGTGGAAGATCCTCAGGGTTCCTGGCCAAAAGAGCAACAATTAGTATTCGCATTCATTTTGAGCCGTCAGGGCCAAAATAATAATAATAATAATAATGATAACCATAAAGTTGTACATGGGCAGTGACCTATGGTTGGCCAATCTATGAGCACCAGAGAGAATTAGGTTTAAAGCTTGATCTTTAAGAGAATAATCTAGCCAGTAATCCCCAAGATAACTAGGCATGTTTCAGGCATCAAAATTTACCTTCCTTTGGGAAGAACATCCTCAGGTAAGATGATGATACCCCACATGGGGAGAGGAGAAGAGAAGAGAGAATAGAGGAGAAGAGAGGAGTGAACGTAAATAGTAATTATGTCTCTTGTAAATAGTAATTGAGAAGGGCTTATACTCTATGAAGAACCTATGTTATAAAGGGATAGAGGAAGAAAGAGGGATTTGCCTTGGAATTTCCCTTTCTAAGATTCATTTTTTTTTTCATTTCTTATCCCCTACCTAGACTAGCTAATTAAATTTATAACCCTCAGGTTGGAGTGCACTAGGAGCTGATTTGACTTACCCCAAAAATCCTAGACATCAAGGAAGACAATTTAAGGGGTTGAGGAAGGACCCAGTGAAAACTAGGGATTAGAAGACCAGAAATCTTGGATCATGGCTGAGATGAGGGGTGGCAAATGAGGGAAAAATGTATTAGATGCCTCCAGTTCCTCCATCTAGAGCTGAAAAATAGCAAATCTGTCTTCTTTAGGTTCTTGAAACTGATATGCCCTTCAATATCATCCAGAGAATGAGTAAAGCAACATTTCCTCTGACCATAGAAATCTTTAAAAATATCACCCCAAAATTCAAAAAGCACTCATTTTATCACAGTTAAAATGGCAACCAAGTAGTATGAGAATATTACTCCTAACTTGTATTTTTAATATGGTTGAGTGTCTAGAGGTTGTATACCCCTAGGGTTTCATCTCTTATTAATTCACTTCTAGTTATTAATGTTTCCTAATTGCCAGTTTTATAAGCAAATTATAAGTACTGCCCCATTATTTTTTAACAAATCAAGGTACATTGTATTAGACAACAAAAGGATAAAAAGATACAGTCTACTAAGTTAAATAAGAAATGAATTTATTGCCATTACTATGTGCCAGGCATTTACCCCATATATAATAAGGTAAATATTTCTGTTCTAAGCTTAGTTGCATTGGATTTGTTTGTTCAAAAATGCATTTTTTTAATCCATATACTCCAAATTCCCCATTTCATCTTATGTGATACTTTCCATCCCTTATTCCCTTATTCTTTGTAAGATTTCTTGGGGTTTGGGAGCTAGATGTTTTTTTTCTTCCCTATATATTTATTCTATCTTTTTTTTTCCAAAAAAAAATTGGGACAATTAACTCTTTTGTTTCATGTCATTTTTATTTATGATTTCCTGAAATATGGCTCTTGTAAGCAAGGTCTTCCCCTCCCAGATTGATTCTTTTGTAAAGTCAAACTAGGCCATCTTTTGCCTCAATTCTTACCTAGCTTTTAATCACTGAATGGGTGTTGCCTCAGATAAACTGAGACCTGGGAATATTCTTAGCTTAAAAAGACCAGGGTCTCCCACTGCATTTGGGGACACTGCCAATTGTTCTGATCTATGTCTTGCCACTAGAATCTAGTGACCCTGGAGGAGAGTGAGGCTGATGACTTTGTACAGGCCTGCCTCATTTATCTAATCCATCTATAAGTCAAGACATCACCCTCCTGATGTCATTGATCTTCTTTGACAATGAAGAATGAACAACAACAAATTGCAATTATGCATAAATAATTAGCAAAACTAGGAAAAGAAGGGATCCCAATAAAGTCTTTCCATGATAAAAATATGATCTTGATCCCTAATGAAAAAGCAGAGAAAGAAAATATTAACCATTATCTTTAATGAGTTTCAATATAAATAAGCACACAAATATACACACACGTACACACATTTATACAAATACATATATATTTAATAGATTATGTTAATGATAAAAATCAAATGATTATATTCAAAACTTTTTAAAAGTTTCCTGTAATACTCATTTCTATTAAAATATATAAAAAGCAAAGGAATAAAATTACTTTCCCTTTAATATTTGAATAATTTCTAAACAAAGGGCCAATATTATACATAATGGAGAAATTCTAGAGGGATTTCCAATAAGATCAGGGACAAAGCAAGGATGCACATTATCACCACTATTATTTAATTATAGTTAGAGAAAAATAAACTTTAGTAATAAGACAAGTAAAAAATAGTGGTAATACATGTGTATATAGAAGAAACAAACCTGTGAAAATGATATGATAGTCTACTTAGAGAACACTAAAGATTCAACCAAAATTAATTGAAGCAATAATTTCAGCAAAGTATCAGTATATAAAATAAACACACCTAAGTCATCAGCTCTACTGCTGTATACTACTAATTAAACACAGCAGGAAGAGATAGAAAATCCATTTCATTCATAATATGTACATCATACATAAAATATTTGAAAGTCTATAGTCTTCCCTATAGTAGGGAGTAGTTTAGAAGATGAATGTCAGGGCCATACAGTGATAGTAGCTAACAAAACTTTATTGCTACGTACAAAGAGAAGAGGAGAACAGACACCAATGGGGAAAAGTCTTGCTGTGTGCCTTCCATTAGCTGTTGTACAAAAGTAGCAAGTGATTTCAGAAATGAAACCTCCAAATATATTTGTCCCTTGTTCAAAGTCTTCAGATCCTTCAGGGCTCTAATCTATATAGGGTATTAGACAAATTACTATTGCAGTGCCAATAGGAGACTGCCCCATCATCTATATGGAAAGACAGATAATCAGTGAAGATGTTTTCTGAATTGCTGAAAGAGAAATGAGGCACGAGGAGCAAAGACCCAGGAAACTTAATTCTAACAGTGCCAGGCAGGCAAAATGTTGAGGATAGTGGTACTAATTTGCACTTATTGAGTTTATTAGCCTCAGTATATATACATTTTGGGTGGCTGGGGCTATACAATTCAAACTAGTCTACCCAGAAAGACACACTCAGGTACAATATAAATTTAAAAAAAACAATCCTTTAGAGAAATGGAAGCAGACACAAATAATTGAGAAATATTGATTAATCATGATTGGGCCAGCCCAATATAATAAAAATGGCAATACTACCTAAATCAGTAAAACTATTTACTCCCATACTAATCAAGCTCACAAAGAATTGCTTCATCTAGCCAGGGAGAAGATATTTTGGAGATACAAAGAAAAACAAATCTCCAAGGAAGCCATTAAAAATAAAAGGGGGGATGAAACCAAGTGGGTGGCTGGAAAGCAGGGACTTGCTTAAGCTCTTGCAAAAATCCCTCCAAACGCCTGTAAAAATGTCTCTGAACAAATTCTAAAGCTGCAGAACCCACAAAATAGCACAGGGAAGCAGGTCTCCAGACCAGGACAGCCTGGGTGGTCACTGGGAAAGGTCTGTCATTTGGAGCACAGCCAGCCCAGTGTGGGCCATACCAGGACAGATCAAGAGCTGAGGAGATTGGGTAGAGCAGGCCATAGGGCCACCGAATCATTGAGCTGTAGCAGTTACCAGACTTTTCAATCCACAAATACCAAAGACAACAGAGCAGGTTAGTGGGAAACCTGCTGGATCCAGGAGAGAGAAGTGTGGTTCCAGCCCCAGCCCCAGCCCCAGGGGCAGCGGAGGTAAAGCTGCCTGCCATGGCAGAGGCAGCAGCAGGAAGCTCCTACAGCTGCTTCCAGAGCTCCAGCTGCAGTTGCTTCTGGCCCCAGGCACACCCCATGGGAAGAATCCAGCGAATCATAGCAGGAATGCAAAGGAGGCCCAAAAAATACTGAAGAAAATAACACCTTAAAAAATAGACTAACCCAGGGGGTGGAGCCAAGATGGCAGCTGTAAAGCAGGGACTAGCATGAGCTCCCCACCAAGTCCCTCTAAAAACCTTTAAAAATGGCTCTGAACGAATTCTAGAACTGCAGAACCCACAAAGTGGCGGAGGGAAGCAGGGCTCCAGCCCAGGACAGCCTGGATGGTCTCTGGGTAAGGTCTATCCTGCACAGAGCTGGGAGCTGAGGGGAGTGGAGCTGAGCAGAGCAGAGCCCAGCATGGGAGGTGCGGACCAACAAGACCAGGAGCCAGGCAGAGCATGACCTAGAGCCCTGAATCAGTGAGCTGTGGAAGTTACCAGACCTCGCAACCCACAAACACTAAAGACAACAGAGAAGGTTAGTGGGAAAAGTTACTGGGGACAGGAAGTTTGCAGTTCAGCCACTACCCCTGGGGCAGTGGAGGTGGGGCAGCTACAGAACTACAACTGCAGTTGCTTCTGGCCCCAGGCCCACTTGGTGGGAGGAATTAAGTGGCAGATCAGAGCACTAGTGCAGCACCTGCTGAAGATCTAAGCCCAGTCCTGGGTGGGGGTTCTTGGGGAAGGAGGAGTGCTGGTGTGGCAGCGCATCCGCCAAGCTTGGAACATAGAACTCTTTAGACTACAAGCAGTCATAACTTGCTGAAAACCTCAAGGGTCAAGTAAGTTGGCTGGGAACATGACCAGGTGGTGAAAACACATCGAGATTCAGTCTCAGATTCTGGAATCTTTCTTTGGGGACAAAGAAGACCAAAACATACAGTCAGAAGAAGTTAACAAAGTCATAGAGCCTACAACAAAAACCTCCAAGAGAGACATGAACTGGTCTCAGGCCATGGAAGAGTTCAAAAAGGATTTGGAAAAGCAAGTTAGAGAAGTAGAGGAAAAATTGGGAAGAGAAATGAGAAGTATGTAAGAAAACCATGAAAAACAAGTCAATGACTTACTAAAGGAGACCCCCAAAAAATACTGAAAAATATACTGAAGAAAACAACACCTTAAAAAATAGACTAACTCAAATGGCAAAAGAGCTCCAAAAAGACAATGAGGAGAAGAATGCCTTGAAAGGCAGAATTAGCCAAATGGAAAAGGAGGTCTAAAAGACCACTGAAGAAAATACTACCTTAAAAATTAGATTGGAGCAAGTG
>JAQQSZ010014112.1:0-11595 GCA_028646595.1 Phalanger gymnotis
TGGTGTTTGTGGGTTCAGAAGTCTGGTAACTGCCACAGCTCACTGATTCAGGGTGCTAGGGCACGCTCAGCCCAGCTCCTGGTCTGGTTGGTCTGCGCCGCCCACACTGGGCTCTGCTCTGCTCAGCTCCGCTCCCCTCTGCTCCCATCTCCATGTGGGATAGACCTTACCCAGAGACCATCCAGGCTGTCCTGGGCTAGAGCCATGCTTCCCTATGCTACCCTATGGGTTCTGCAGTTCTAGAATTGGTTCAAAGCCATTTTTTATAAGTTTTTGGAGGGACTTGGCAGGGAGCTCACGCTAGTCCCTGCTTTCCAGCTGCCATCTTGGCTCTGCCCCCTTTTGCGGCTTATTTTTAATATTTATGGATATCTGAACAACTCAATGGTACTTAGGAAGCACAACTGATAGAGCACAGGGCCTGGGGAAGAAAGAACTGAGTTCAAATGTGGCCTCAGGCATTTACTAGCTATGTGACCCTGGAAAAATCACTTTACCCTGTTTGCCTCACCACTCCAGTATTTTTGCCAAGAAAATCCCAAATGGGGTCACAAAGAGTTGGACATACCTGTAACAATAATGAACAACTCAACAAAAGAATAAAAGGATTTATAAAAAGTCTAAGTTAGGTAGCTTAATTGATGTGATATTTAATTGTTCAAAGAGATTTTTGGGGAGGATTATTTATCTGCCACTTTGGGTTTCAAAATATACTACCACGCCTTTATCACTCAGTCATTTTCCTGAATACGGTCATCTTGATTGTGATGTCACTATTTTACAGGTTTGGTTTTATAAGAATGGCATTAGGGAGGTGATCGATATTTTTTCAGTACCATTTTTGCAATTCAGGTAAGCTGCTACCAGGTCTAGAGTTGCACCTGAGTTTTGGTCATGTCTGAACAAATTATGGTTCCCTTAAGTGAACCTGAGATGAACAAAATAGTTCTTCCTTTTACCTAAATTATGCAAACATTTTAAAGAGTATAATATTTAAGCAGGGCACATAATTTAAAGTTTAATAGAACACAAACATATATATATACACATACATATATATATATATATATATACACATGTCTGTGTATATTTATGTGTATATAAAAACAGATTTTTCATTTATTTTCAACTGTTGACTAAAGCTTAGTCTAACTGATGTTTGGAAGAACAAGTCCAAAACTGAAATCATTATTTTCCTTCCCCTCTACCCCAAACCTTTCCTCTACCTAATACTCTTATTTGTTGATGGCACCACCATTTTGCTAATGGCCCAGGCTTATAACCTAGGGTTATCCTCTACTGCTCATTCTCTCTTAACCCTTAATTCCAATCTGTTACCGTGTCCTGTTGATTCTCCCATACCAACATCTGTCAGATATGTTCCTTTTTTTTCCTCCTCTGACGCAGTTGCCACATTGGTGAAGGCCTTCATTTTTTTTTTTTTGGTCAGGGCTTGTGATTTCATCTGTGTAGGGACCTCCAGGTATTCAAACTTCTTCCACAGATGCAAATTAACAGTTTGTCAGTGCATAATTTATAGTCTTAGAAAGTAGCCTTCTGGTTGGTCTCCCTACCTCAATTTTCTCCCCAATCTTGTCCATCCCCCATTGAGTGGCAAAAAAAAAGGTCTTCCCAAAGTTCAGATCTTACCATATCATCTCCCTACTAATAAACTCCAATGGCTTCTTGTTAACTTTGGAATCAAATATAAAATCGTATTTGGCTTTTAAAGCCCTTAATGACCTGGCCCTTCCTATATTTTAACCCTTTCACACCTTACTCTCTCCACAGACTCTACAATTCAGCTATACTGGCCTCCTTGCTGCTGCTTGAACATGAATTCATCTCCTGACTCTTTGCCTTTTCAGTGGCTGTTTTCCATGCTTGGAATTCTCTTCTTTTTTCTCTACCTCCTGGCATCCCTGGCTTCCTTCAAGTCTCAGTTCAAATGTGTCATACTCTGCAAGTGTGCATCCCTCCTCCCACCCCCAATATTAGCACCTTCCCTCTGAGATTACCTCCAGTTTACTATATATTTGTACGTATGTATATTTGCTATACAGATATTTATATAAAATGTGTATGTTCAGAGTTCTTTGCACATTGTCTCTCCCATTAGAATCTGAGTTCCCTGATGGCAAGAACTGTTTTTGCTTTTGTATTCCCAGAGATTAGCACAGATCCTGGTACGCAGCAAGCACTAAAGAAATGGTTGCAGATTTGACCTGACTTATCCTGTTAGGATGTATTCTCTTTGACTATGAACTGATTCACTTTTCTTTTTGTATTTCACCTTTTAGCAGAGTATCTGAAACATTGCTGTTGAATTGTTTCAGTTAGGTCTGACTTTTCATAACCCTATTTGGGGTTTTCTTGGTAAAGACACTAGAGTTGTTTGTCATTTCCTTCTCCTGCTCATTTCACAGATGAGGAAACTGAGGCAAACATGATTAAGTAACTTCCCCGGGGCCACAGAGCTAATAAGTATCTGAGGCCACATTTGAACTCAGGAGGACAAGACTTCCTAACTTCAGGCCCAGCAGACCATCTACTGCACCACCATGTTGCCACCTGGAACACAGTAGACACTAAATAAATGCTGCTTGACTATCCTGTTGTAATTTGTTTTATAGTTATTTACACATTTGTAGTACCACCTCTCAAGCTTTACCCTTCCCCATCAGATTGTAAACTCCTTGAAGGCAAGAGCAATCTTATTTCATCTTTATTTCCCTAGCATCTAGTACAGTGACTTGCACATAGTAAATAACTAAATAGGTGTTCAACTTATGCTCCCTTAATTCCCTGGCTACTCTGCCTGACTGCTGGCTAATACCTGTTTCTGAAAGTACCTTCTCATAAGGATACCCGCATAACACTAACCTTGACCACAGGCACTGAATCTGGGCTGACAGGCAGGTTAGCATTAAAAAAAAGCACTTTGTAGAGCTTATCTCATCCATCAAAAGCTGACACCCCACAATTAAAGGGATAGTCTTAATATTCCTTCTGGCTCTCTTCTGTTTGATGAAACCCTTGGGACTTGTTAACATTAATACTATAGTTTTACTTGGAGATAAAGATTCTGTCCACTACCTTCCTTCACAGCCCTGAGTTGTCTTATCTGTGGCTTCATTTTGATAATAATAGGAAAAGTTGAGGTCTTTTTGGGCTCCTAATCATCTCTGAATGCTCAGTTAATGAATCTTTTTTTTGTTCCCTAAGCGCAAAGAAGAAAATCACATATTTCCTACATTAACTATCCTTTCCCCAATCAGAAGCCTATTTTCTCCAGCTAACCTTTCTTTTTTAGCCTGTTGCCTTTTGGCTGCTATCACTGTCATTCCAGATTTGAAAATAACATATATTTACACATTACTCACTCAGTAATGACTACAGCTCCCCAGCAACATTTTTAGGGTATGGCTTCTGACACAGACTGCTTTCTTTTAAAGGGATCATGGCCCTTTCACCAGAAGATCAAAATTAAAAAGAGATTAAAAAAAATGACATAGATATGAAATGAGTTCTTCATATGGGCATAGCTCTCATGTGACAGGAGAATTTCTGAACCTACTCACTCAAAAGCTAATTACTTTGACTTAATCCCTTCTCCTTGAGCTCTTTACCCCTGCCCCATGCCATAACTTATCTAGAAAACTCATGGGGTCGTGTACTAAGTGCCAAAAGGGAATCAGGGACACCTTGATCCCAATCCTGCCTCTCAATCTCCCGGCACTGACCCAGAGACAAGTGTCAGGCAATGCTTTAACATTTACCTAAATTAGATATTAGATGGCTTGTGATCTAACTAAATAGACCATGTTCCCACATCTACATAATATCAATGATCCCTGATGTACTGAAAATAACTTCTGTCTCAGTTATCTAATTATTCATGTTTTCAATAGACCTCTACTTTTCCTAATCACTTTGTGAGAGACTAAGACTTCTTTTTTTGTCCACATCTTATATCTTCTCTTTATAGATTTACATTTGTACTTGAAAACACCCTTAAGTTACACTTTCCACTGGTCAGTGATAATCTGTAGACGCCATCCATTCTGCATGGTTGATCCATCTGTCCATCTGTCTGTCTATCTATCTATATAGCATTTTATGGTGTTACTTATAGATAGGTGAAACATAATACTAATCTCTCATTTGTTTATAATGAAAGAGACTGAACTGATGATGGATTTTAATTGCACTTGCTCATGGCTGCCTTTAACTTACAATCTTTAGCAGAAAAGCTTAATTATAAGCAATTGGAAACAATTTTAAGCTTTCAAAAAAATTTAAAAAAGAAAATCCTGAAAATTTAATCACTATCTTTAGCGTAGGAAACTTTAAGTCTGAAAAATATATATTATCAGTGCTCTAACTCATGTTACTTTCTTCTTTTTTACCTTTTTTCCTTCTTCTTACCTTAAATGGCATATGTCAACGATCAGTAATCAATAAATATCTTCATTAAAAAGAGGCAAAAAGTGAGGACCAGGAAAAGACAGAACACTATGGTAGCCATTCCTCTGATTAATTTCCATGTCACTTATTGCAGCTACATAATTACAGATAACTAAGGTCTTCATTTGTGTTTTAAATTTTAAAACCTCTTGCTAATGTTGTTTGTGTGACCTGCAATCTTTGAAATTCCAAATAAGTGCAACAAAAAACCATAATTGTAGCTTCTCAAGGGGAGAATGAATTTAGTTATGAATATACATTTCAAATCACCAGCTAACAGGTGGATGCATACCCCAATAGTATTTTATTAAAATAAATTTTGTCTTCATAATAGCTCTAAACACTACAAAGAAAGTACTTATGGATATAGTTTATAATAATCATAATGTCCTGTACTACTTATTTCTTTGCAGTTGCTAACTTCTTGCTTCTTGTTGCTTCCTTTTGCACTTTGTCTATATAACAATTAGCATCATATTCTATTTTTCAATTGCCTTTATTACAAAACTTAACATTGTATTATGTATTGTTTTCATTATTTATTGTATGTGTGTCTTAACTTATGAACGAAAATATGTTTACTTTGTGTAGGGAGTGTTTTGCTCCAAACACTGAGCTACTCCTAAATATGAGAAACCAAACCCTAAAATTAAAAATCTGCAAAAAGAAATACTTTTATAAGTGTATTTAAAAAAGGATAAAAATAATATGTCATCTGTATTTGCTGTAAAAATTCTTTTTACATTTCTTAAAGTCCCTGGGTCTTATATTTCTTATCTGCAAAATGATGATCCAATTATACCGGAGATACAAATTTAGAAGCTGTTACCTTACAAGTTAGATTGTTTCTTCCATGGGATTCCTCATCCTAGACTGCCAACTAGGGGACCTGGAGAATTTCCTATTATTTACTCTGACTCAAGCACCAGACTAGTTTTTCTAAAACACTGTTTTCACCATGACACTCCCCAGTTGAAAAAATCTTCTATGATTTCCCACTGCCTGTAGAATAAAGCTGAAATTCCTCAGTTTGATATTCAAGACCTTCCAAAATTTTACCCTTAACTACTTTTCTTCTGCTTTGCAATATGAACTGCTCATTGTAGCCAAACCTAACGCCATCCTGATTCAACATACCCTTCATATTCTGGCCTCTGAAGCTTTGCTTATGCCTGAGCTTTCCTAGGCCTCCCTCCAAGGTACTGTTATCTGCCTCGTTGTTCTTAACGTGTTTGAATCTTGTCCATCTATCAAAGTCAGCTTAATTCCCACATCTCCATCTAGAATCACTAACACTGCTCTATATAGTGAAAAGAACATTTTATTGGAAATCAGAAGACTCAGTGATATGTTAAAAGAAGCACTGGATTTAGGTTCAAGTACTTGGATTCAAATTCGAGCTTTGATACTTACTAGCTCAGTCACCTTGGGCAAGCTGCTTAATTTCAGTTTCTGACTTTTAAAATGAAGGGACTAGAATAAATTATCCCTAACATCCTTTCCAGCTCTAAATCCCATAACTAAGTGGTAATTAAAGCCATGTGGTTAGATAAATTCTCTGAAGGAAATACTGTAAAAATTGAGAAAAGCAAAGGGTTAAAGACCCAGCACTTGTTAACATCCATAGTTACAGAGTGGGAGAATGAAAGGAAGACAGGAAAGGAATGGTCAGAGAAACCAGACAACTAAGGCAATATGGCACCACAGAGGCAAAGAGATGAGAAGATCTAAATAAGGGGGGGGCTAGGATGCAAGCTCCTTAACAGCAGGGACTATTTCACTTTCATACTAATATCCCAAGGACCTCGCAGAATGCTTGTTGACTGACTGATTGAGAGGGCAGTCAATAGTATCAAATGCAAAAGACTGTGAAAAGGTAAATGGTTAGCATGAACACTGGGCACCTTGGGGCAAGCACTTTCATAGAATAATTGGAACAAAAACCAAATTGTAGAGGAGGAAAGAAGGAATGAATGGCTGAGGGAATGAAAGTAAATGGTACAGAACAAATACTTGAGAAGTTGGGAGTGAAAGGAAAGTGAGATCTAAAATGAGTCACACTAATTTTTTTAAAATGTGGGTGATATCTGTACATTTGAAAGCAGTCAGGAGAAAAGAAGAGAATAGAGTGGACAGGAAGTGAATAAGCATGGAGATAAGGTTCCTTGTTTTTGGAAAGTAAAATCTGAGGTACAAACAGCTTCATAAATCTTTTGCAAGAAGTGTGAGATCTTAAACTGATCTTAAAATTCTAATAGAGATGAAAGAAATTACCAGCTTATATTCATATAACTATTGCTTTGGTTGTTCTCAAATAGGCTAATGTATCCTACCTTCACCACTTTCCATGCCTTCCACAAAAATTCCCCCACACTGGGGAAGAATCCAGTATCTGCGTCGATAACGATCCTGTCCAAACATCATTGACCGTAAAGAGTGAGAAGCATCAAAGAGCTTCCTTCTGTACTGACTCTGTTGCTGTTTAAAAGAAAAAAATCACATACACATATAATATTATGGGAGTCAATTGTTTTTAAAATAAACATAAAGATAAATTACTACTTATTTCATTGAAATTGGCAGCAAAGCCATGGGGGAACTGAATCAAAGTATTAGGGTTGCCCATATTTAGCTGAGTTTCATTATCGATCACCCCTTAAAGAAAGCAATTACTTTTAAATGACCAACTTGGTCCTTTTTAATATTAAAAAGATTGGTTTAATTTAGGCACATAAAGCAATTTTCATATTTGAATATGTATACGTATATATATATATGTAACAGGATCAAATATTTTGTTGAGGCAAGGCCGTTAAAATCTTATCAATTATGCCAAAGAAAAATGTGTATATGGTGAGTTAAAGCTAGCCGAAGCACTGTAATACAGAACTCCTAATGAGAAACCGGTAGAATTTTAGCTAAATTAAACATCAGTGATATTGACAATGCCTGTATATAAACTAGTGTTTTACTGAGTCGACCAATTTTATATGCTCATATTTAATAAGCCAATACTTTATTCTTACATTTTAAACTTGGTTCACCTTAGTATCCAATATACTGCAGAAGTTTAAAAACAAGCAAGAAGAAGACCCAATAGATCAAAATTCCAAATTCAGGAGGAAGTAAAATTCATAGATAAATAAATGCAATATATAAGAGAAGTTATTAAATTCATTAATATCCAATAGCACTTAATATTTCATAGCATTTGTATGGTGTTAATTTCCAAGGAATAAAGCTATCTTTAGAAATATTTTGAACTTACAGAAAAAAAAAACAAATATGGCTTTTTGTGGGTTAAAAGTATACTTTATCTTTGCAGTTTTTTATATTTAATATCATTTGCCGCTGAATAACCTTAAGACTGTGACATCACATCTCATGTATGGATTTCAGTCGTGGGTTTAAAACTGCCTGTATTTAAAATTTTTGAATACTTTTTTTTTACAGTCAGCTGCTTCCATTATTCAAAAGGAATGAACTTTATATATCTTTATTTAACATGCAGAAATGGTAATTCTACACAATTACAACTTGAAAAAGAGAAAAACTTTATTTGAAAAGTGCTTACTTTAGTCAGTTTTTCAATCTGTTTCTCCAGCTCTTCAACACTTGCTGCTTGATCACCATCATCCTACAACAAAATAAAGCATTATTTATCTCTTCTCAAAATAAAAAGAATGACTACTGAACTTTGTGCTTATACTATAAATATAAAACTTTTATGTAGAATTATAAAAATGTTCATGTTGAAAATTATAAAGTACTTCCCCATTAGTTTTGTTTCTTCTTTAGAAGATTTTCTTTCAGAAAATCATTCTTTCATATATGTTTTAGATAAAAACACTTACCTATATAGAATATTTCTATTTGTTATCATATTGAATAACAAAATGTGTAATACACACATAAGGAGGGAAGGAAGAATACATAATAACATATATAACAATAATAAAATGACAAAAATTGACACATGTAGAATTTTAAGGATTTTAAAGTACTTTACAGGCATTATCTCATTGGAGCCATAAAACAACCTGTAAAACAATATTGCTTGGGGCAGCTAGGTGGCGCAGTGAGTAGAGCACCGGCCGTGGAGTCAGGAGGACCTCAGTTCAAATCTGACCTCAGAACTTGACACACTTACCACCTGTGTCACTTTGGGCAAGTCACTTAACCTCAATTGCCCTGCCTTCCCCCCTCAAAAAAAATATTGCTTTCCTCATTTCATGGATAAAAGTTAAGTAACTTGCTCAGGTCATGCTGCTAATAGGTTCTGAAGTAGAGTTCTAACCAAAGTCTTACTGATCCAGGTCCTGTACTTTAGACAATATGCCATGCCAACCGGCCAGCATACCCTGAATAGCTCTCCCAAGACCAACATGTCTTATCAGTACTTCATCGAGTTCAGTGAATGGCTATTACCTATTTCACCATACCTTTTACCTCCTATTCCAAAATGGCCATCAGCACAAAGGGAAGATGATGATAAAAAAAAAAAGATAAAATATTAGGAAGTAATGGTAGATTACTCTAAAAGTCATGCACAGCTAGTTCATGCATGGCTATTATTATGGTCAGATCCAAATGGCTAAGAGCAGCTAAGTCAATCTGACAAAGAGGGATGCAAGCCACATTAATGAATATACAGTACAGTAAATTCTTGATTTACTGAGGAGTTGCCTATTAAGCCTATATATAACCCATAATCTTTGATTTTCTTTATCTCTTTTGTAATTTCATTTCAGTCACCATAATGTTTACTAGCAAATATATTAAAAATTGGTGTTGGAAAATAAAATGAAAGCAAAAAGTCTAGGAAGATGATCTGTATTTGTTTTGCTACTGCAACAAAAATCATTATGAAGATAGGAGCTGGAATGCTGGCAAAAGTGAATTTTTGCATCATCAATGGGATTTTGTTAGTTTCAACAAATATTACTGTATATTTTTTATTTGTAAGGTGCCTTGTACTAGGATGTTTAAACTATCCAGAGCCTGTGTTACTTCAGACATGTCATTTTATATGGACTAGAAAGAATAAAAGAAAAGTGCATCACCAATACTATTTTGGGGGTTTTAAAAGCCTTTTAATCTCTGCTTTTACTTATTAGCAAGAGTCAGCTACCAAAAGTCATCTATGTAAGTAGCTATCCGCTTTTGCTTTAAAAATAACTCACATAAAACATAAAGGATATCTTAGTTTGACCTGGATGTTTGTTATACCTTTAAGCAAGATTCAAAGCAGGTATTTTCCACACATTGGTACAAAGATATAACTTTATCAAAATTTTGATTGATAGCAATTGGACAGATTTTTTAGTTTTATTTTAAAAATCATAAGACATTATAAAATCAGTGGCAGCTAGGTGACACAGTGAGTAGAACACCAGCCCTGAAGTCAGGAGGATCTGAGTTCAAATCTGACCTCAGACACCTGACACTTTCACTAGCTGTGTGACCTTGGACAAGTCACTTAAGCCCAATTGCCCTGCCTTCGCCCTTCCAAAAATTAATTACAAAACTGCTTTAAATGAGAAATATTATCATTGATTTGTTAAAGAACCAAGCTCATGTAAAGGATAAAGTTTGAAGTTTTTGAACCCTAGTGTTAAAAATAAAGCCTGAAAAAAATGGATTGTTCCTCCGAGATAAAAGGATAATTCCAAAGTGAACTTCCTCAGTCACCGTCCTCAATTTCTCAAAAATTCTCAGCATCAGAAACATAGCCTTTTCTTCCCTCTGGTCCATTTTGCTCCCCCACTGAAGCTAATCTCATTACTTCTACCCTTGAGTCCATTCCTTCCTCCCTCTTCCAGAACCAAACTCTAGCAGTCATCCCTTCCTTCTTATTCATCTTGATTTTTCCTTCTTTGAATGTCCAAACAGTTATATTGATGATTAAGTTCATAATAAAAAAGGACATGTCAAAAGTTAAAAGGAAGTAGGACAGGAGGCATGTATGTTACTAAATTACAAAGAAACAGAATTGTTAATTCTGCAAAGAGATGATTTGGTATTGGCCAAAAGGTGATTTTTGTTTTCTATAACAATACATGCACTTGTCAAATAAAGCAAAACTATTTTTCAGTGGTGGCATTTTGGGGTAGTGAACCGCTACACAAATGATAAATCATTATACATTACAAAATGATAGTACAAGATACAAGTAGTTTCAGAGATAGTGCTATTTTGTAAATACTTTTGTTCCTTCAGTGCACTTCATACCTACAGTATCTAAAAAGAGAGCTAGTCCAGCTTGTTCATTTAAGAGATGAGGAAAATGAGGCTAAGAGAGGCCAAGGATGCTATCTCCTTTTTGGAATGATAATCCGCAGAGAAAGAAAATCCACATTAATGCTCTTTATATTAGTCTGTGTCTTTATAATGGTAGCTAAGAATAGCAAGTATTTAATTCTTATGTTTTTGTAATGAAATTCTATAGATTTGTTACAATCTTAAAGAAAGAACTTAATACAAAAACTGACACACTGTTTAGCTTACAGATCTAAGACATAATCATGCTCCACTATTGACTATTAATTCTGACCAGGTGGCATAAAATTCATGGCCTTTGTTACATGGCAGAATCTGGAAAGGGCAAGGTGAATTGAATACTAATACATCAACAAAGGGTAGGGGGTAGGAAGATTATTTAACTACCATAGAAAAGTTAAGATTAGAGAAAGGCGGTTGAATCAAACAGTCAGGTTGTCAGCATTTCTTTGTGTATTACTTCTTAATCCAGTGTTAACATCCTGGCTTACATTTCTACTTGTTAGGGCTTGTTATTTGTTTAAGTCTCTTGGATTTTTAGCACTTCAGAGAAACCCAGAACCATATTTCTGGATTTCAATAGGGAAAATACATACAGCCACCTTTTTTTCTACCTATGCTCTATCAGACCTGAGGAGATGCAAGAAGGGATTTGGAGGCAAAACTACTGATTCCTTTCCTTGTTTTGCTGAATACTCCTCCTAGTGCAAAGGATAAGAGCTTGATAGCTATTGAGGGCTTACTAAACCCCTTTCTATTGCCTTACTCACCCCTTACACTCTTGTAGAACTGAAGATGATGGTGCGGAGACAAGACGGCAGCTAGAAAGCAGGGACTTGCATGAGCTCC
>JAQQSZ010014113.1:0-11595 GCA_028646595.1 Phalanger gymnotis
ACCACTATCCACTCTATCAGCCTGCCTCTTCCTGACTTCCAAACTCTCTACACAATACTTTAATGGATCTGTGATCTTGACAATGTGGATTTTCTCTCTGCAGAAGCATCTCAGAGTTGGAAGGGACCTCAAAGGCTCTCTGGTGTAAGAATGTCTTCTCCATCCAACTGCTTGAGATGTCATGCAGGCTTTGTTTAAAGACTTATAATAAAGGAAGTTCCAGTAACTCAAAAGGCAGGCCATTCTAATTTTAGATAGTCTTAATTAGGAGAAAGTTTTTCTTTGCATCAAGTTCAAATTTGCCTCTTTGCAACTTAATTTGATTGTTTCAAATTTTGCAACTAAGCAGAGTTAATTTAATTCTTCTTCCATATAATAGCCCTTCAATATATGAAAACAGCTGTCTTTCCCCCTCCCCTCCCTAACAAATCTTTTCTCCATGCTAAACATTCTGAGTTCCTTCAATCATTCCTCATATGGCATTAACTTAAGATCTTTCACCATCCCAGTAGCCCTGAATGCTTTCCAGCTTATCAATATCTTCTCTAAAATGTGATGGCCAGAGCTGAACATGGTATTCTAGGTAGTCTTACCAGGGTAGAGTAGAGTGGAACTTCCTATTTCTCAACATGATGCTTCTTTTAACTCAGCTTACTTACTTGGCTATCATATCGCCCTTATTGATTCATAATAAACTTGTAGTGCACTAAAAGACCCTAATTTAAAAAAAAACTGCTATCAAGTTACATCTCCTCCTTTTACTTGGGAATTTGATTTTTTTGAACCTCCTGTACTGTTTAATATTTTTTTTTGTCAATGATTCCAAGCAATGATTGAGTACTTATCAGATAACACACCCCTGGGTGTAGTAGCTAACACTCCAGGTAACAGTTAGAATTAAAAAAAAATCTTGACAGGCTAGTGCATTGGTTCAAGTGTGAAATTTAATGGGGATAAATGTAAAGTTTCACATTTGGGTCCAAAAAATCATCTTCACAAGTATAATATGGAAGAAGAGTTAGATAACTGATTGTCAATAAAAGATCTAGGCGTTTTAGTATGTTACAAGATCAACATGAGCCACCAGGGTGATGTGGCAGTCGAAAAACCTAAAGCATTTTTGAGTTGCATTATTAGAGGACTAATTTCCAGGAATATAAAGGTGATAGTCCTATTTTACTCTACCCTTAGCATACCACACCTGGAATATTATGTTCAGTTCTGTGTGTCACAGTTTAGAAAGGACATTGATAAGCTGGAAAGAATCCAGAGGAGAACAACTACCAGGGTTAAAGGGCTATATTTGGATCATTTAAAGGGAACTGGGAATGAGAAAATGGAGAAGAGAAAACACAGGGGGAACCATATAGCTATATATGTATATATGTTTTATATACATATGTATATATATACATACATATATGCATACATATCTATGTATATAGTACAGTTATCGCTTCTACATCTTTGCAGTTAGAGGCATAGCACCCCTGTGATCTGGAAAATCTGTAAAAAATTTTTTCGCCCTCCATACCAGAGAAGAAGTCTGAGTTTTTCTTTTTCCTTTGTGGGGTATATACAATACTTTATTATAAAATACTATACATACAGTTTCCTCTCAATCAAGTTCTTAAAGAAGAAGTTGAATATTCACTTTTTGGTTATATAACCTGGGATTCAAGTATAGGCATTTGCATATGACCCTCCTCTTTGGTGGAAAGAATTGTCATGTAATACACTATTTTTCTATAAGGAAAGCTTGGGAGAAGAATATTTTTTTTTCTGGCTTTCACTCTTCCAGACTCTCTTTAGGTGAGGTCCCAGAAGGGAGAGAAAGATTCTGGGAAAAAGCTGACATGTAGAGGAACTGGTACTAATGTATGTCTTTATTTCTAGTTTGCAGCATTATAGACTTTAGGACATTTTTCCCCTTGGATGACTTTGGGAGATTTCCTCTCTTTTGGTTGAGTTGAGGTAACTCAGTCTCACTGGGAAAGTTCATTCACTTTGTATATTATCTGGTATATTTTAACCTGTATAACTTCTCTGATTTCCATTTATCATTGGCTTGGATGAATGAGTTTATTTGTTAATCACTATGTGTCAAAGTTTTTGTGTAGCTGGCATTTGGTGAGAAGAGTGTCAAGCCTGGGAGGCACTCTTTCCCATTAAGGAGTAGTAACCAGGAAAAGCAACTTGAATCTAAAATTATTTCCCCTAGACTAACAATATTGGGGGTGGGGTTGGGGCAGGGAGACATAATTCTATTCTTGAGAAAAGCATAGTGGCCAACTTCATGATCCCACTCTCCTGATTCTCTTGATGGTGGTGGTGGTAGTGGAGTGTGTGTGTGTGTGTGTGTGTGTGTGTGTGTGTGTGTGTGTGTATGGCATGATATCTGTCTTTTAAGTATGTAAAGCACTTTTATGTGGAGTGGAGATTAGATTTGTTTTTGTTTGGTCAGGAATCTAAGTTTCTCTTGGAGAGAAGTGGCAGAGATTCCAGAGCTATCTAATCATTCCTCTCTGGGAGCTGCATGTAGACATACCCATGTGGACATACACATGCCTGTATATTGTAGTGGGTATCTCTTTTCAGATATGGGTTGGACAGAAATGATATAGCCACCAAGGTCCCTTCCAGCTCCGAAATCTTGTGATTCTGACTTTACATTTATCCTTAATTAAATTTCATCAATATTTTAGCCAGTTTGAATTCTGAATCTATTACACAGGGTCCTAGCCATCCCTCTCAGCTTGGTGCCACCTATAGATTTCACCAGAAAACCATCAAGTCAGCCACACCTTTTAATTTGATGCAGCTCTTTACCATGTCCAACATGTTTAAGGCTTTCCTATGGATATAAGTATCAGCATAGCACTGGCATTGTCCTTTTGTTTTCTCTCCTCATTACATAGATGGTCTGGTCAACTTGCTTTCCAAATCACACATTTTCTTAGTCATTACATTTCCTTGATAATGTTGCACACACACCCATTTTTTTGTTCTCATAAGGCTTTTACTAATTTATTTATAATTTTCCTCTTTATTTCTATGTACTTTAGTCATAAGGGGTCTCTCTCTATGTCTTTTTGTGTGTTGGTTTCTGCATAAGATATAAGATATATAAGTAGCTACATAACATCCCTCATTTTACCACTTGACCTGAATAGCCTAAAATATTTAGTATTTGGCCATATATAGAAAAAGGTTGTTAACCCCTGTGCTATGCAGTTGTGTCTGAAAAGTCAGACACAACTGAGAAACAACTGAATAACTGAACAACAAACTGTATCCAGTCAAGATCCTAATTATCTTTCAGTGTGTTAATTATACCTTCTAGCTTTATGACATTTGTAAAGTTGAAGAATATGCCTTTATTCTTTTTCTTTTATCTGTGCCTTTATCCAAGTGATTGATAAAAGATAGTCAACATCTCGGGGAAAGAGCCTTGGAGTCCCACTTCAGTGGAGACCCCTTATCATGTTGCCATTGAAGCATCAACAATTTCTCTTTAAATCTGACCATCTAGCCAGTTCTGAATCTATTGAACTACTTATTTATAACTGGAAATAAGTCACTTAGCCTCTTTGGGCCTCAGTTTCCTCATCTGAGAAATGAGGTAGTTGGACCTTTAAAGTCCATTTCGACTCTGGTTCTAATGTTCTATATTTGTTCAGGGGCGTGTTGAAGCCAGCTTTACTAGCTGGTGAGAGCTGATTGTTAAATATTCAGTATGGGCATTTAAACTTTCGAAATCAACAAATGCTACAATCAAGGTTACATTTATTATTTTATTGATTGTCTCTAGACTTAAGAATGTGATAGGGAAAATGTTACTATGTAGATTAAACTTAACAATGCATCATGTATACTTTTTGTTTTGGAGGGGGGAAGCTAATTGTTAAACCTTGGTCATAATCCACCATAACACTAAGAACAGTACTTTGTACCTAGTAAGTGTCAGACCCAGGCTAGTCATGGGAAATGTGGGAGTAAATAAAATGATCTCTCTCTCTCTCTTTCTCTCTCTCTCTCTCTTTCTCTGTCTCTCTCTCCTCTCTTCCCAAGAGACTTAAAATACCCTAACAACTCTTTATGACTTTTATCGACAAATGTTATTGAAAGTCTCATATATGCAAGTCATTCTGGGTGAGGGGAGGTGAAAGTAGGACAATGAATATGAAGAATAAGAGATAGTTTCTTCCCTTAAAGAGCCAAAAATGAGAAAAAACAGGAAAATTTATTTCTATTCTGCCAGATCTTTGCTGATTGCTTAATAGAGAGACATAACTGTAGAAATGTTAAGTAAATAGACCACTGATTGCTGGAATCTCATTCCTCTTTAAGGAGCCATTAACACTTAACAACCTAAGAGATAATGACAAACATTTAATGAACACCTACAGTATATAAGACCTTGTTCTGGCACTATCAGCCTTCTGATATTTAATACCTGTATAGTCATGGATAAATGCATTCTTAGTGTCAATATTTCAAATCTTCTAAGTGTGAGGTTCAAAAGAAATAATGCATGTGAAGTGTTTTGCAAAATTTAAAGCTTAGATAAAAATCAATTATCATCATCATCATCATCATCATCATCACTTACATGCAAGGCACCCTGAGTGGTAAAAGCATTAATATGTCCTCAATGGAACATATAAATATAGAAATCCACTTAACTCTGGATTCCCATGAACTAATAGATTCAATTTGGAATACATAAGACAATGCATGTACTTCATTTGGATTGAGCTCTAATTTAGCTCTAAGATCATTTAAACTCTGTTTGTACCAGGCTAGCAGGCAGCACAAAGAAAATTTTAATAATAACATTTAATTGAGACTAAAACAATTAGCCAAAGAATAGGGAAAATAATCCACAGACGCACACACACAAATACTCCAGGAAGCAGAGCCTCTTTTTTTAAGCACACAATGTGGGAAGCAATATACTCCAGGGCTGGAACTCTGCGAATGAGGAAAAATCCTTCTCTTTGTCTCAATAGAACTAGAATGAAGTAGGTGTAGCCTTCATGCAGGCATCCTGGCTTGAAGACTGTACCTATCAGCATAAGGTCACTCCAGCTCAATTTTTTTTTCTTTTTTTTTATTATGAACTAAACAATTACCAATAAATGTGAACATTTCAATAAACAAAGAACAGAAAAAGATTATATAGAATGTTCCAAAAATCTTAGTGCTCTTTAATTGCTTAAGTGATTAAAGCTTAAAATTACCCGAAGACTTTTGGAACACCTTGTATATGAAACTGTGAACTTCTATTATATACAGTTTGATTTTTTTAAGTGACTATTAAATTCAACACTATAATAACAAAATTCTTCTGCTTTATCTGTGTCCTTTCTGAAACTCTGTTTGCTCTCTTTCTTTTGGGGGGGGGGGATCTGGTTTTTTCAGGTTTAATTGACTCCTCTGCCATTTTTTTGCATCTCTATAGCTACTCAGGCACTCTCTTCACTCTTTCCCCATCCTCTAAAATAAAGGATTTACCTTATAATGAATAAGAAGAGTTAGGTGAAACAAGAGCTGGGAGGAGCAACATCAAGTAACCTAGAATTTACACAGCGCTATTAGATCGAATCACACAAATGGAATGGGTCATGTGTGGATAGGGAGGGAGGATTCTGTCTTTCTACTGACTTTCCCTGAAGACTATAAACAAACCAAAGTCTCCCTTATCCTTTTAAAAATATTTTATTTTATTATTTTATTTATTTGACTAGATACTTCCTAATTACATGTAAATATTTTTAAACAATCATTTAAAAAAATTTTGAGTTCCTAATTCTCTTCCTCCCTCTTGCCCCTTCCTTCTCATTGAGAAGGAAAGTAATTTGATTTGTGAAGTCATGCAAAGCATTTTTCCACATTAGCCATGTTGCAAAAGAAAATGCAAGCAAAATAAAACAATAAAAATAAAGACAGCAAGAAAAAGCATGCTTCAATCTGCATTCAGAGTTCATCAGTTCTCTCACTGCAAGGGGATAGCATTTTTCATCATTGGGCCCTTAGATCATTGTCTTGGATCACTGAATTGATCAGAGTAGTTAGGTCTTTCACAGTTCATCATCCTTACAATATTGCTATTGCTGTGTGCAGTGTTCTCCTGGTTATGCTCATTTTACTTTTCATCAATTCATGTGTTTTCCTAGGTTTTTCTCTACCCTGCCCATCATATTTCATAGCACAATAGTATTCCAGCATAATCATATATCTTAACTTGTTCAGCCATTCCCCAATTGATGACATCCCCTCAATTTTCAGTTCTTTGCCACTACAAAAAAGAGCTCCTATGAATAGTTTTGCAGAAATAGGTCCTTTCCTTTTTCTTTGATCTCTTTGGGATACAAACCTCCTGGTGGTATTTCTGGGTCAAAGGATATAGACAATTTTATGAGCCTTGGGGTGTAGTTCCAAACTGTTCTTCAGAATGGTTGGACTAGTTCACAACTTGGCCGACAGTATATTAGCATCCCAATTTTTCCACATTGTCTCCAGCATTTGTCATTTCCTTTTCTTTCATGTCAGCCAATCTAACAGGTGTGAAGTGGTACGTCAAAGTTGTTTTAATTTGCATTTCTCTAATCAATAGTGATTTAGAACATTTTTTTCATGTGACTATTGATACCTAATTTCTTCTGAAGACTTCCTGTCTATATCCTTTGTCCATTTATCAACTGGGGAAAGGCTTTTTTCAAATATAAATTTGACTCAGTTCCTTATATATTTGAGAATTGAGGCCTTTATCAGAGAAACTTGCTACAAAATTTTTCCTTAGTTTCCTGTTTTCCTTCTAATTTTTGCTGCATTAGTTTTGTTTGTGCAACCCCTTTTTAATTTCATGTAATAAAAATTATCTTTTTTACTTCCTGTAATCCCCTCTGTCTTTTGCTTTGTTCGTAAATTCTTTTCTTATCCATAGATCTGACAGGTACATTTTCCCATGCTCTCCTAATTTACTTATCATATCATTTTTGTTTAAATCATGTACTCATTTGGACCTTATCTTAGTATAGAGTGTGAGATGTTGTTCCATTCCTAAGCTCTGCCAAACTGCTTTTCAATTTTCCCAACAATTTTGTCAGATGTTGAGTTCTTCCCCAAAAGCTTGGATCTTTGAGTTCATTAAACACATGATTACTCTAGTCATTTACTATTGTGTCTTGTGTACCTAATCAATTCCACTGATCTGCTGCTGTTTTTCTTTGCCTATACCAGATTTTTTTTCATGATTACTGCTTTGTAATATAGTTTGAAATGTGGTACTGTTAGACTACTTGTCTTCACACTTCTTTATCTTCTGAGCCTGTGTCTTGATCTTCTCTGTTATCATAGTAGCAGGTTCTTTTTTTGTTGTTTGCTCTTTTTTCTACCTTGTTTATTTAAAACTTTATATTAATATTGGGTTCTATTCCTGGTGGTGGTAGAGCTTCTGTCTCAAGCTTTAGCCTTTTTCCACACTGCAGTTTTCAGAGCTAATTCTAGGGTTTGGAAGTTTTTGGTGCTTTCAAGTTAGTGTGATCTGGGAAGAGGTATAATCACTGCTCTCTTGTTCTATACTCTGGCCCTTATCCAGGAATGGCCTCTGATCCCTTGGGATTGCAATTGGTACTGCCCTTCAGGGTTTCTATTCCCTCTTGACTGAAAGTGATCCTCTCTGCCCTTGAACTATGACCCAGAAGTGGGTATGGGCCATGGAACTGCCAAATAGCATCTGGTTCTGTGTCCGGTACTAGCATAGTGGTACTCTGTAATATCTTTCTGAGCAGTTGCCAGGTCCCCTTGTTGTCTTTTTCTGTGAGAGCTCCCAAAGCTGCCTCTGCAGCTGCTTTTATCTCTATCACCTAATCCTGCCACTGATGTTTCATCTACATGGGCTCTGGGTCACCTTTTCCATGTCACAGATCTCTCTTTCCAACATACTATGTTGTCTTGGATTGGAAGAATGTTTTGCTCTGACTTTTTTTTTGTCTCTGCCACTCTAAAATTCAATTTGAGGCATTATTTTAAAGTTGTTTGGAGAGGAATGTTGAGAGAACTCAGCTTTCTCTACTCTACCATCATAGCTCCACTCCCAGGAGTCCTTCCTTCACCCTTCAAAACCAAAAACCTCATTGTATCCTACTAGCTATCATCCGGTATTTTCTCTCCTCAGCTAAATTTATTGAGAAAGCACTTGCCACCTCCACTTCCTCTCTTGTCTCTAGAATCTGAACCCTCTGCAATCTATGATAGATAGATGCATATATGTATGAATTGTTTATTTATCTCGACTACCAAACTCTTATAAGAGAAATTTGATTCAAGGATTTTTTTCCCATTCAACAATTTCCCTTCTTATCTGAGGTACACTACTTTTGTTTGTGCAGAAGCTTTTTTCAGTTTCATACAATCAAAGTTATCTATTTGACCTTTTAAAAACGTCCTTCTCTTGTTTGGTTTGTATCATTTTAAAACTAAATCTGAACAAACAAGCTATGAGTTTGAGTCAGGTCTCATCACAGGTATACTGGGAATGCCCCAAACTTTTCTATTTCCATGACTTTGCTTTCACTTTTCCCTATAATGGAATGTCTTCTTATCCTACTGTATTTCTCACCTATTCTTTAATGTCCAACTCAAATACCCATCCCTATGGGAAGACTTTCTGATGGCTCTGGTCAGTAATACCCTTTTGACCAACCTCATATCTCACATTTGTCACTATTATCACTTTAATGCATTTATCATATATTAACTTGTATTACAGTTCCTTGCATATGCTACATTCTTCTTCTAATCTATAAGGTCCAAGAAGTTCAAGGATATATGTTACTTAAGCTTTGTGTCTTTGTAATGGTAATCAGGGTGGGACTTTTTTGTTTTCTCTTTTAGAATGGTAAGGTAATAAAGTACCTTTGATGAGTTTTGCCTTTCAAATGTCATGGCAAGCAAAATGGACTTTTTTGTTGTCTTTTGTTTCTTTGATTGAATCAAGAGTCTTTGACTTGCTTAAGAAACAAGAAATCCTAGTTCACATAGGTTTGAGTCCCATGGTTGTGGTGCCTGAAGAAGCATCACATGGTTTTGAGTTGCATGGTTGTGATACCCTTTGACCCTGAAGAAGTGTATATATTTATAAAATAAACTCAGAGGCTAGCATTTTGCCTTTGGGGGATCACTCATTGGAAGAGTATTGGTGTGGAGACTCTGGGTAGCCATTAAGGAGCCCCCCAGCTTTGAAAACCCAGATGTTGGTGCTTCTCTCTCTGGTAGCTATGTATGTATAGCTTTGGTCAGACAACCAGAAGCCTGTCTGTTGATTTGTGTTATTTGCTTTGTTTATATTTCCTCTGTTTGTAATTTCTGTTTATATTTCCTCTAAGGTTCAGGGTACTGACTTTTCCCCCTGAACCAAGCAAATGATATTGTATGTCTGATTAAAGTGAGATCATAAACCCCTTAAAGTTGCTTTCCTTAGACGAACCTATGCTAGTAGCCCTCCTGTGTGTTGGTGTTTATTGGCCTTACACAGCCACAAAAGCTGCTACCAACATTATTACAATCTTTCACACTGCTTCTCTTTATAAATGTTGAATTGAATTGAATCCTGAACTTGACCTTAAATTCTTTTAAGACCAGAATGAACCATGGTTATAATTTTGTATCACTCACAATACTTGGCATAGCACTAAAGAGTAAAGAGTAGGACTCAAGAATTTGCTTATTGACTAACTGATCCAGCATCTTTGGAACCCTCAGAACATTTAGCTTTCCACACACATAATAAATTAGTGACAGATGTAATGATAGAGGGATGCAATCAAACCTTTGGTATTTTCTGTTATTTGAGTCACTTATTAGCTGTGTGACCCCAGACAAGTCATAACCTCTGTCTGCTTCAGTTTCCTCAACTATAAACTGGAGGCAATAATAACACCTACCTATCAGAGTTGTTGTGAAGGTCAAATTGAATATTATCTATAAAGTGTTTGGTATAGTGCCAACTGCATAGTAGGTGCTTTAGAAAGGCTTGTTTCCTTCCTTCCTTTTCTTATGTCCTTAACAATGGGTCACCCTTTCAGAGTTGAAAGGTGCCTTAAAAGCGCTCTAATGCCCTCATTTTATGGATGAGAAAATTGAGGCTAGAGAAATGAAGTAACTTCTACAAGGTCACATGGATGGTAGGGGTCAGAGGCTGCATTTAAATTTTGGTCTTCTTAACTCAAAAGTCAGGTCTCATTTTACTGCAGGACAAACAACAGAAATCTGTTAGATTTTCTTGGATCCTTTTTAAAAATGCTGTACAGAGTCCATTTCTGGACAAATTTAAGGAAGGGGTAGGCAATTCCCAGATGGATGCCAAAGGTGACAGGTGAGGCCATTATGTACCACACTTGGGGCTTATCATAATTTGCTATGGTCCTCCTGCTCTCCTGCATCGTCTTCTACCATCCACCTGAAGGGTGGACTCTGAGAATTGCCTATGCAATTAAAAACATTTATCCTAGCACATACTGTAACTCCTTCCTAAATATTCTCATATATTTCATTAAGTGCTCACTGTACAAAGTCCCAGTAAAATCAATGATTGTCATATAATCTTCATTTTATTATGACAAATCCAATCACAATAAGCAGGTAAATTACTGGAAATGTGCCCAAGTAGTTTGACAATCTCAGAAATGACTGACTTTCAGAAAGGATTGCTTACTGGTATTTTGCTTCCATAGTATATTTGTGACCTTCTCTTGGTACATTTAGTGCTCATAAAAAGTACCATCTTAACAATGTTAGAGGCATATCTTACGTTAATCAGAGAGGATGTATGTGTAGGCTCAGTTAAGAAGGCATTATAATTGAACTGTAGGCGCTAGGAAGGCAGTAGCTATAGCTGTATGCTCACTACCTGCTACGCAGATGGGGGGAAAAAACAGGGCCTTCTTGCTATTGCTTAAAAGTATCCTTAAGAGATTATTTATGCATGACCTTTTAGTGCTGAAAAAGAAAAGAGAAGAGGCAGGTAAAACTGTTTCACCAGCGTAGAACAGTTAAGATTCCGGTTTTCTTATGTATATTTATGTTTGTTCTTGTGGGTTTGTTTCCCCGATGCTATAAGTGTTCCCTCCTTGCAGGACTCATGTGCTAGGCCCTGTGGCTGGTTTGCCCAAGGTCTGAGGTGTGGAGAATATCAAAGCAATTGGGAATGATGAATTCATGTTCCAAGGCTCATAGTTACTTCATTTCTGACAATATCCTTACCAAAATTCCTTGTGGTAGGCCCTTGTCAGAGGTCACAGAGTCCTGACAAAGGCAGAAGTTGTATAGGCATATTGTCAGCATGTTTATGCAAGTGCCTAGAAAGCTTATTTTCTTCATTCATAGCATAGATTAAGGGCCAAAGATATATTGTGGGGTAAACATTTTATGTGCAAAATATTTAAAAGAATAAGCTATTGTCAAGAAATCTCCATATAAATAATTAGCATGTTAATTATCAGGCAATCTTAAATAGGACCTACAAGTAAAGTAAGCCCCTATGGAACTTTACTTGGCAATATTGTTATTCTAGTTTGGGCTGCTCTCTGT
>JAQQSZ010014114.1:0-11594 GCA_028646595.1 Phalanger gymnotis
GCCTCCATCACTATGTGCCCTTCATGCTTTCAGGTGGGAGACGTGCAGCCAGACCCCCCCCGCCCAGTCCCTTCTGGGCAGGGATCTACATTTTATCCCCTTAACATCAAACTCCAGCCTAGACACCTAACGTTGACCAGTTTCAGTTGGTTGGAGGTAATTTCTCCCCTTTGTGCCCATGGCTTTATCTGTCTGTTGGACTGGAGAGCTCCAGAGGTTTCCAGGCACTGAAACATTTGATATTTGGAAGGGAAGGCCCACCCTGGGCCAAGCCAGTGCAGCCCAAATCCAAGACGGTGGTGCATCCTCAGACCTCTTGAGTCTTCCTGTTCAATGACTGTTTGCTCCTCTCGGTAGATGTTCCATTCAGAAGATTATGAGCTTCTGGTGCTGCAGCACAACTGCTGTCCATACTGTCGGAGACGCATCGACGAAGCCTGCCCGTGACCCGCTCTGCCTTGCCTCCTTCAGGGCGTAGCATCTCCCCGAGGGAGATGGCAGCAGAGAGCAGTAGCAGCGCATCCACACCCTGGCTATCTCAAAGCCTACCTTTGTATTCCCAGATATCTTCAGATTTATAAGATATTTATATAAAAAAGAAGAAACAGTTAAAACCATCAAAATGTTTTCTATGCAGATGAAATTTATATTGGGGGGTGGGGGGAGGGTGGGGAGGAAAGTGTAACTACAGAATTTCTATTTATGGCATTTTCTGCTTTGTAAATAGCACCATGAGATGGAAAAGAGAATGTACATATATTTTCTATTAAAAATCTGTTACTCTTTAAGTTGATTGGAGTTGTTCATAGCAGCCTGCTGGAGTCCACAGATCTGTCAGACCATTAGCATGTACACTTTGCGAACAGATTGCCTCAATAATTACAAATAAAAGGGCTACTTATTTTCATCAGTGTCTGTATTTTAGCAAATCTTCATATTGTCTGCAACCTAATTTCCTTATGCAAAAGTGCACCTGTTTCTAATTTAATCAGAGAGGAACATTATGTTTGTGTGCTCTTAAAATTTAATCTAATTGAAGTGACAGTATAGGGTGGGTTAAAATTTTGTTTTTATATTACCAAGAGCAGTATTCTCAAAGAAATAAATATCTGACTCAGCCATAGATAACAAGAAAATCAAAAAGAAGTCATCACTTGTCTTTCTAGATTGAGTCAGTTTTAAAAAAACCATTCTTGTATAAGAAAATGGGCAGAGTGGGGGGAAACGGGGAAAAGGGAGAGGGAACATCTCTCCAGACAGAACTAAGCAGGACCATCCTTCCCTTGAAGAGATGATGCCAGTGGAGTACATGATCAAGTATATGCAATGTGGTTTCTCAAAGAAGGGAGCGCTAAGAAATACACTCCTTAGGAAGCGGTACCTGAGCTGCACTCTGAAAGATGCTCAGGGTTCTAGAGCGCAGAAGTACAAGGGAGTACCTTCCAGATATGGGGGGCCACCTTTGCAAAGACACAAAATGGGGTGATAGAATCTTGTGTGCAGGGAACAGCTAGCCAGCCACTTTGGACTCCTTGCATGGGCAATCGTTTCTTTGGCCTCTCCTGGGGCTTCAGGGATACCCTGATCTTGGTCCCCTCACTTTCTGACAGCTGAGCACTTCCAACTAAGAATTAACCTTCCTCTAGCTCACCTGTAGATCTAAGCTGTAGTTCTAATATCTTCGACTTTTTTCAAACAGTCTACTTTTCAAATTTCCTTGAAGTTTGTAGTATTAGGAACCATAAGGGAACACAGAGGGGGTGACAGCTGGGGAAAATCCAAAGATACAGTGCAGAATTCTCCAAGGTAGCCATGTCTGAATCTGGAGTGGGTTGCCAAGTCCTATTCCGAGCTTTCTTTTTCCAGGCTCTTTTCATTTTGCTCTCTGCCTCCCCACTGTAGACCCTTAATTTCCTGGCCTTTCACTGGAGTGAATATGGAGTTAGATTCTAATCTTTCTTAGCTCCTCAAAATTTTGCAAGGAGGACGTTATAAGGGAAAAACAGAACAGGGAAAAACTAAGCTGTCAGAAAAAAAAGACCCAAAGCTCCAGCCCACTAGTCAAAATAAGTGTTATGTATCCAAAGTATGATTACATTCAAAGCTAGGAAACTGGTCAACACCACTATCCCAACTTTGGAACAACCAGCCACCCAATTGGCCAAAGCCTGAGTTCATCTCTGTCTCTGATCTCACCTTTCTGGTTCCTGAGCAGTCTTGGTTTCTACCCAAATCGTCTTTAATACATTCTGTTCCCTGGCAGCTCTTTCACCTCAGTGCAGGACAGTTATAGGAACAATGAATAACAGTGATAACCATCACTGTCTTTATATTTGTAAAGCACTTGATACTTTTCAAAACCCCTTCTCAACAAATATTAGATTCTCTTAGCCCCTTGGTGAAGGCTGGGATTGTTATTCTCATAAAACAGAAGAGGGGCAGGTATGTGGCATAGTTTATAGAGTGCTAGGCCTGGGGTCAGGAACACTCATCTTCCTGAGTTCAAATCTGGCCTCAGATATGTACTAGCTGTGTGACCCTGAGCAAGTCACTTAACCCTGTTTGCCTCAGTTTCCTCATCTGTAAAATGAGCTGGAGAAGGAAATGGCAAACCACTCTAGTATCATTGCCAAGAAAACACCAAATGGGGACGCAAAGAGTCAGACACGACTGCAATGACTGAACAACAAAACAAAAGAAGAAGCAAAACTTAAGAGGAGTGATGCGATTCAAGGTCATGTCACCAGTTAGCAGAACTGTGACTAAACTCTAATTCTCCCAACTCCCACTCCAAGGCTCTTTCTAAAACCAGGCTGCCTTTGTTAGAAGAATTCTCTTTGTTCTGCTGTGATAGAATCTTAGCATCTTACAATTAGAAGAGGTCAACCTACCCCTGAATAGGAATCTCTAAAAAACTCCCTAACAAGTGGTTATCAAGACCTCCACTGGTCTTCGAAGAACTCTCTCAAGAATTCCACAAACACTAATGACACTGCATCACTCTGTGCTTGTTAGGAGGTTTTTTCTCAAGTCGAGCCGCCTCTCTGCAGCTCCCACTCCTTGGTCCTAGTTCCACCCTCTGGGGCCATGCAGAAAAAGTCTAATCTCGCTTCCTCATGACAATCTTTCAAATGCTTAGACACTCCCCCTTCCCTGATTCCCTATTAATCTTTCTGTTCTCCAAGCTGAACATAGCCAGTTACTTCAATCCACAGTTAGCACTTCCTTCTTTACCTGCAAGGGCCAATATGAAAACCACATTTAGGAAATGTGTATTCTATGGAGAAAAAATGAGGGAAAAGCATAAGGAGTGCTGTACCAACAGAATTCTTGCCATTAGAGTACCTAATTACTTAAAATCATGCATGCATGCTTTCTAGCTAAACATTTATGAATGTGTTAGGATTTTCATCAGTGTGTTACTTGAACTGAAGTCATCTGGCTGGGAAAAGATAGGGGGAAAACCACTACCTAGCAACATGTCAATCATGCTGACAGATCAGATGGTCTGTGGTTGAAGGCAGTGGGATGGGAAGACTAGACTGAGAATGGAGATGTTTACAACCTCAGGTAATGATTCCAAAACCATTACTGCAGTTCCTTTAGTGAGGGCACCATGGGAATTAGAAGATGTCAGCCTAGTTAGCACAATGGAAAGGCCACTGGACTGGGCATCAGGAGGCTTGGGTTTTAGACCTGGCTCTGACAGTCAGTACATCAGCGAGAATTTATTAAACACCTGTAATATGCCAGGCATTCTGCTAGGGGCTGCCGCTGACTCAATAGCCTTGGGCTTATAGGCCTCAGCTTTGTAAAAATGAGATATACTTATGTATGTGGAGATTTTCCAGCTCCAAGTTTCTATTAATATATCTGCCACTGTTGGGCTAGATGTATTTCATCTCTCTGGGCATCTTTTACCTGTGAAATAGAGATATATGACAATCTGCTTCCTCAGAGAGAGACTGTAAAGACAAGAACAGTAGAGCTCAATAAAAATCTTGAGCTTTTTAGAATGAAGGCTCCCTGTCTCTGTCTCTGTCTGTCTCTGTATCTCTCTGTCTCTCTCGTCTTCTCTACTCTCTCTGTTTCTCTCCCTCTTTGTTCTGTCTCCTCTTCTCTTCTCTTCTCTTCTCTTCTCTTCTCTTCTCTTCTCTTCTCTTCTCTTCTCTTCTCTTCTCTTCTCTTCTCTTCTCTTCTCTTCTCTCCTCTCCTCTCCTCTCCTCTCCTCTCCTCTCCTCTTCTCTCTGTCTCCCTCTTTGTTCTCTGTCTCTTTGACTCTGTCTCTCTTCCTTTTTTCTCTGTCTCTCCTCCTCTTTGTTCTCTCTGTCTCTCTCCCTCTTTTTTCTCTGTCTCTCTGACTCTCTCTGTCTCTGTCTTTCCCTCTCCCTCCCTTCTCTCTTCCCTCCTTCTTTCCCTCTGTTCTCTCCTGCTCTCCCTCTCCCTCTTGCTTTGTTCTCCTACCTGCCTGATAGGTCATCCTTGGTTCACTTTCCTCCTCCCACCTGCCGGAAGACTCTATCCTTTCCATCTCTCCCACAGCTTCACTTCTCATATTTGTGCAATTGAGTCCCATATGAATACCTAAGTCCAACGTCTCCTTTTAGTTCCAATCATACATTTCTAGATGCTTCCTGAAATTCTCCATCTAGATGTCCTGCCTGTGCCTCCAACTCATCACATCTAGAGTTGGATCTGTCTTTCCTGAACAGCCTCTTCCTCTCCTTAACTTCGGTATTTCTGGCTCTCTCTAGAAGTGACCTCCTCCACGTCCACTCTCTATGACCTCGGACAAACTTGCCCAAGAATGCAGCGCTCCTCCGACACTTCCAAACCCTCCCTCTGCTGTCCTCGCTCTGCTTCTTGAAGGGAGAGAGACTCTTTTGACCTTGTTATTGTATCCACGGCACCTAGCACAGTGCCTAGCATGTAGCAGGTACTTAATAAATGCCTCTTTGCTTAATCGATTGCAATGTCCTCTTTAAGGTTGCTTTCATCTGACTGAATAATCCAGTCTAGACTCTGTTGCTATAATCCACTGGCCTCTAGCTCTCCCTCCCTCCTTTCTAAAGGAGCTCAGTACTCAACACCCAGCTCGTAGCCCCTCCTCTTCACCCCAGCCCGTTAATTGCATACTTGGGGACCTCAGCACACAGGCCGATTTCCTCCTTATACCCCTCTCCCTCCCTCCGTCAGCTTCATCAACTGCATTTCCACCTCACCCATAGGGTTGGTCATGCCTTAGACCTTACTCCCATCATCATGAACAGCAAGAAGCGGTTATTAAGCACCTACTTTGTGCCAGCCACTGTACTAAACCCTGAGGATACAAAGAAAGACAAAAACCCGGTGTCTGCCTTCAAGGGGCCTCTTCCCTCACCTTTACAATTCCCTTCTTTCATCATAATCTCATTCCATCTTTCCTTTTTTTCTCATTCCACCTGAAACAGATGGTGAATCCCTTGAGGACAGAGACAGAGCTTAGCCCAGTGTCTAGTACAGGGGTGGGGAACCTATGGCCTCAAGGCCACATGTGGCCCTCTAGGTCCCTAAAGAGCTGCACTTGAGGACCTAGAGGGCCACAGGTAGCCTCGAGGCCATAGGTTCCCCACCCCTGGTCTACTACATTGTAGGGGCTTGTTGACTTGCTGACCACAATCTCTAGTCTCTCCATCCATCCATCTCTGTTCTCCCCATCTACCATTCCTGTTCTGTCTCCACTTCTTTTCATAATTTTTAATCCAATTTTTTTGGCCAGTTTAAGTATACACTGACTTCTACCGTGGTATCCCCCATTTAAGAATGTTTTTTGAACTGGATTGAATTGAATAGGCCCCTTATACAGCCACCATTTATACCCTGCTAATAATAAACTCTGAGTCATCCCCACCATCCACCTTGTCTGCTCCCCTTCTTGAACCGTTGAATGGATTAGATACACTCCAATTTCACATTACTTAACTCTAATTAGGACCTCTGGACTGCACAACCATCCATGGATTGTTCCCTGATTGATGGTCATACTTTCTGCAGCAACTCTTCCCAACCTTCTCCTCCAACCATTCCCACCCCCCACAACTCAGACTCACTCAGCAGGGGACAGTACTTGGCACTTCACTGAAAAGATGGAGGCTATCCATAAGTTCTCTTATCTCATTTATTCCATGCATCGAATCACTCTTTTTTTTGAGACTTACTGCTTTTTTTCTGGGATATTTTCATGATATGTTTGAAAGACTGAGGGAGTTTTTTGTTGTTGTTCAGTCATTTCATGTCAGATTCTTCATGACCCCATTTGGGGTTTTTTTTTGGCAAAGATACTGGAGTGGTTTTGCTATTTCCTTCTCCAGTTCATTTTACAGATGAGGAAACCAAGACATACAGGGTTAAGTGACTTACCCAGGGTCACACCACTAGTTAATGTCTGAGGCTGGATTTGAATTCAGGTCTTCCTGACTCCAGGCCCCGTGCTTTATCTATTATACCACCTAGCGGTCCCAAATCTTTCTATATTTCCACTTGTCTTTTCCCCTTTGCTCCAGGCCCTGAGAAATATGTGGTCCTTCTCTTTATCAAGGCCAGCTTGTGGTATCGAGATCATCTTGTCTCTTCAGTTCTGGAGATCTGCCATATCAAACCTTTTCTTTCCTATAGGCTCTTTCCCTACTGACTGGAAACATCCAGCTTTTCCATGATCTTGAAAAAATTTTTCACTCAGTCCTCCAATTTTTCAAGTAATTGTTGTATGTGAACAAACAAATATATTTAAGAAGCATTTAATAATAAGAAAGCAAATCATAAATCTTTGCCCCCAGTCAAGCATCTCCGGAAAGAGTTTTCATTACTTCAACTCTAAGTCACCAGTACAAATAATAATAATATACACATATAATATATATATGAGACAGTCTCTGCTCTCTAATAGAGGGAGACAACACATAAAGGGAAATTCCAGAGAGGAGAGGCTTAAGCCATGAACTCTCCATTTTGAAGGATTCGGTAGCAGGGCATTTTGGTCCAGCGGTTCTGAGATTGCAGGGGCAACCTTGGTGGATGGCAAGAAGGTGGCCTCCATTTTGTTTATAAGTTCCTAGGCCTAAGAAAGAGTTGTTTCCTCTCTTCCGATTCACCATCCCATCACTTCTCTACCTCTAGTAACCCATGTGTTTGTAGATGCAGATGTTTAGCAGGCAGTTATCAACATGAGACTTAAATTCAAGAGAGAGATTCAAGGTGGGAAGATAGAATTGGGAGTCATCAGCATGGAGGTGATGAATGAATGAATGCATGAGAACAGAATACGTCAGGAAGGGAGAGAGTTGAAAGTAAAAAGAGAAGCGAGCTGAAGGCAGAGTCCTGGAGGTCACCTATATGAGGAAGGCAAGAGAGGTTTGATGATTCATCAAAAGAGACTGAAAAGGAGGGCTCAAACTGGTGGGAGGAGAACCAGGAGAAACCAGTGTCCCAGAAGCCAAGGGAGTAAAGAATGTCTAGTAGGAAAGGTTGGCCAATAGTATCAGGATCTGGAGAAGTAAAGGAGCAGGGGAAGGAGGAAACGCTATTGTATTTAGAACACTGGCAACTTGGGAAGGAGCAGTAGTGAAGGAAGTAGTGAGGAAGAAGCAGTGGCATCAGGATTTTCTAGGAATTTGGGGCCAAATGGGAAGAGAAAGAGCAATAGCTTAAGGGATAGCAGGATTAAGTGAAGGGCTTTTCAGAAAGATAACTCACCTGTATATAGTTCTTTGAGAAGGGGCTCTTATGCCTTTTTGGGTCCTGAATTCCTTTGGCACTCTGGTGAAGCAAGCCAGAATCATGTTTTCAAATGCATAAAATACAAAACAGGATTATAAAAGAAATCAATTATATTAAAATGCAGTTATCAAACACAACTTTTAAAAATTTATTTATTTTTAACATTTTTTAAAAAAAATTAATTTGAAATTCTCTTCCTCCTTCTAGTCCCTCCCCTTCCCATTGAGAAGGCAAGCAAAAAGATATCAATTATACGTATGAGTCATGCAAAACATATTTCTACATTAATCATGGTGCCAAGAAAAAGCGAGAAAAATAAAGTGGAAAATTGTGCTTCAATCTGCACTCAGAGTTCATCAGTTTTCACTCTGTAGGTGGATAGCATTTTTTATCACGAGTCCTTCAGAATTGTCGTGGATGATTCTATTGATCGGAGTAACCAAATCTTTCCTAGTTGGTGATCATTACAATATTGTTACTCTGTATAATATTCTCCTGGTTCAACTTACTTTACTCTGTAACAGTTCATGTATGTCTTCTCAGGTTTTTCTGAAACCATCCTGCTCATCATTTCTTACGGCATAATAATATTCCATCACAATCACATGCCACAACTTGTTTAGCCACTCCCCAATGGATGGGTATCCCCTCAATTTCCAATTCTTTGCCACCACGGAAAAGAGCTGTTATAATAGAGGCCTTGTAGTGCTATTGCTGAGTCAAAGGGTATGCGTGGTTTTATAGCCCTTTGGGCCTAGTTCCAAATTGTCTTCCAGAATGGTTGGACCAGTTCACAACTCCACCAACAACGCATCAGTGTCTCATTTTTTTCCACATTCCCGCTAGCATTTGTCATTTTCCTTTTCTGTCATATTAAACAATTTGACCACTGGGAGGTATTTTAAGAAATAAACAAATTCACAAGCCCAAGGTAAAAACCCTTGGTTTAGAGACTTACAGAATGGTTTTTTTTTGCAATAACTTTGATCAAGTCTTATTATCTCCATTTTGCAGATGAGAACACTGAAGTTCAGTGACTTGCAGTATTCATGCATCTGGTAAGTATCAGAACCAAGCATTAATTAATATTTGTGGTATTTGAATTTGAAAACTTTTTTGGTCCACAGCTGCAGGCAAAACCCTGAGAAATTTCCGGGCACTGACCCGTTTAAGATTGCTACTAGCTGATCCTTTTTAAGGGATCTTTTCTATCTAGTAGACATGACATACAAGACCCTTCCAAACCCAGCAAGCAAACAGAAGTAGGTCACCGAGTCCAAGAGGCCAGGCCTGCTTGGGGAATCAGCACTAAAAATGGGGGCTGGATTTCCCATTTGTTTTTTCACTTCTTTTCAGAGATTGCTTGTGTTTTCTTCCTGACATCACTCATAAACACAGCAGACTGTACTCGCCATGAGCTGCGAGCCCAGCACCCAAGAGGGAGACTACAGTCCCTAAAATAGCCATTATTATATGCCAAACAATTCCCAACTAGAAAGATGAAAGTGGCAGCAGTAGAGGCCCGTTTCTTGCTTTCTTCTCTCATTCTCTTCTTTTCCGAACTTCTCAGATTTTATGAGGCATCTTAGGCGCTAAGCCAAAGGGCTGGAGTTGCTACATCAGCAGCCTCTTACTACCCTAGAGCTTAAGAGAAGTTATTTGTATACCTCTGGGCTAAGCCCCTAAATCTCCACCCGACCCAGGGCTGAAAGCTCTGGTGAGCTGAGCCGAGAGGTTTGAACTTTTGTATCTTGGAGGAAGCAACATCTGTTTGAGAAGATGGCAGAACACCTGGAGTATTCCTCTTCCTCCTTCCCCTTCTCTCCATCTTTTCCCACCCACAAAACTTTTGCTTTTGATTACATTTTGCTCAGGTCAATGAGTTCAAAGCTTCGCTTTCAGGAGAAACCAAACAAGTGAATTTCTCAGAAAGTGACCTATTTCCCAGTGTGGCCACTAAACTAGGGATTCTGACTTCAGACATATCTCTTCTCTCTGGGCCCAAGCCTTGTCATATGTAAAATAAAGGGCTTAGGTAATCTTTGGGGCTCCTTCCAACTCTAAGATTATATGTTCTAAGGTACTTTCCAGCTCTGACCTGTTAAGACAGGGATTCCTAACCTTTTTTTTTTTTTTGGCCATCTGGTGAAGCCTGTGGACCCCTTCTTAGAATGTTTTGAAATCAATAAATTGCATGGTTTTACATGGAAACTACTTAAATAGAAATGCAATTATCAAAATGTTTATTTAAAACACCAATGATGAAGTTTATGGATTCCAAGTTAGAAGTCCTTATTCTAATATCCCCTCCTAGCTCTGTCATTCTCTGTCTTAAGGTTTCTTCCTTCTCCAACATTGTGTTCTGAGACCTCTACTGGCTCTGACATTCTCTGTCCTAAGGTCTCTTCCTTCTCCAACATTCTGTGTTCTGAGATCTCTATCAGCTCTAATATTCTCTGTCCTAAGGTCCTTTCCTTCTCCAACATTTTGTGTTCTGAGATCTCTATCAGCCCCCTGACATTCACTGTCCTAAGGTCCCTTCCTTCTCCAACATTCTGTGTTCTAAGATCTCCACCAGCTCTGACATTCTCTGCTCTAAGTTCCATTCTTCTTCTAATATATTATGGTTCTCTGGAACACAGAGCAGTTTCCAGCAGCAATGTCATAAGAGGGGGCTATAGCTTCTAGGGCCACTAGAGGGGGCCAGGAAGTGAGGGCAACTCCAGAATGGAAATAGAGCCCAGGTTAGGTGAGCTACCCCAGCTAGAAGCTCTTCTTCCCCAAGAATGGTGTTGTGGCCAGTTGTGAGGCTGAAGGGATGAGTCTGTCCATTATAACAAGTCCTTGAAGGCTGGAGTTAGTGATAGGAAAAAAAAGGATTCCAAGATATCAGCCACGGGGACACTTCCCCAGCCACTCCGTATGTGATGCTAGATCTAAAAGAAAGTAAATTGGAGATCCTTATCCAGGTCAAGCCCTTCTGGAAAGAGTCCCCTTTACTGGAGTCTTTCAACTCTGAGTCATCCCTATCAGTACTATTAATATTTCTACTACTACTACTACTACTACAATATTACCAACACCACCACCACCACTACTACCATGATTACATTCTATTAATATAAGCCTGTTATATCAATATAATATTAATACTTAACATTTTATAATTAATATGTAATATAATTATTATGTTGCTATAACATTAATATGATTATGATGATATTATTATAAACTAATAGATGACAAATCACCATAATACAAATTTATAACTACTAACTCCCAAATTCTTTTGAGAATCCAACAAATAAATTGCTCTGGAACCAGAGATGACCCCAGACAAATCTGTTTCCTACAACTGTCCAGACATGACATTACTGCATAAAGATTTAAGAACAATGTTTTCAGATGTTGCAATGCCAAATACCGACAATCTCCAAACTACATGGAATGAAAAGCTTTCAGATATAGAGAACTAGCAGGAGGCATCAAACTGGGGGGAACAGGAGGATGTTCTATCCCCCAGGGTTCTATAGCTCTTGGAATTGTGCTTCAGATACCAAAGAGGATCTCACTTCTAAAACTTATATTCAATCTCCAAAAGTCATTTTATCTACCTGTGTAATATCCATAGAAGGTAGTGCAATGGATAGAGTACTGGCCCTGGAGTCAGGAGGGCCTGAGTTCAAATCTAGCCTCAGACACTTACTAGCAATGTGACCCTGGGCAAGTCACTTAACCCTGTTTGCCTCAGTTTCCTCACTTGTAAAATGAGCTGGAGAAAGAAATGACAGAACACTCCAGTATCTTTGCCAAGAAAACCCCAAATGGGGTCATGAAGC
>JAQQSZ010014115.1:0-11594 GCA_028646595.1 Phalanger gymnotis
CCTCACAAGGTTATTGTTGAGAGAAGCACTTTGTAAGCTTTGTCTTCAAGCATTTGAAGGGCTATCATTGGAAGAAGGATTAGATTTGCTCTGCCTGACCTCTGAGGACAAAACAAGGAGTAATGGGTGCAAATTATAGAGGGACAGAGTCAGATTTGGTGTGAGGGAAAACTTCCTAATAATTAGATCTATCCAAGAGTGGAATGTGGTGCCTCAGGAGTGGTGGAGTTCCCTCACTGGAAGTTTTCTAAATTAGATGAACCCTTGCCAGGAAAGTGGAAGAGTAAATTCCTGTTCAGGTTGGTTTCTGAGGCCCTTTTGAACTCTGTGATTCTGTGAGATAAAAAAGTAAGCATGGGTAGGCAGAAGTACAATTCCAGAAGCATGAAGAATCTCACCACCTTGCCATATACTCCCCTCCCATTCTCCAAACCAGAGCAGGCAAGAAAGCTAAAAGAGCTCCTTGTGAGAGGCACCTCAGGACACTTAGACAAGTGGTGATGAAGCATATAGGCCAGGTGTTTGTTTTCATTTTGAAAAGCTCCAGGAAAACAAGAAAATGAAATAGAAACATATTGTTCAGAAAATTTCAATTATCTTGAAAAATAAAGGTTAGCAAAATATTTGAGGACGTAGAACCAAAAATGGTGCAGTAACAGGAAGAACTAGAGCAAGTTCTCTCTCCTCAGCCCCACCCCAGCAACTCCAAAAAAAAAAAGAAAAAGAGAGAAACTCTTTCGAACACACCTAGAAAATGAACCAACTGGGATTCTGATCCATTAAAAAGTGAATCACATTTCCAACCCAGGTTGACAGAGGGAGACAGAGAAGTCTACAAACACTGGGTAGAGAGTCTAGTCAGAAACTACCACATGCATGGACCATTCTAATGCAGGTAGAAGCTGTTCACAGGGCAATAAAATATCCCAGATCCAAACCATACAGAAGAATGCCCAGGTAATTAATGGTGCACTGTGATGGGAACAGGTGCCAACTGGTAGCTTTGTTGCCCACTACCCAGGTCCAGATCAGAGATCCAAGTAGGGTGCCTAAGCCCAGGGGTAAGAAGCAGTCTAAGGTTTGGGCCGAATATCAAGAGAGGAGTGAGTTCAGAAGCAAGCAGCAACAGCATGGCTCAGATCCTCGGGGTGCAGTAGGGTCTCACTTCTAGCTTCTATCTCAAGCCTCCAGAGAAATAACCACGGCAGGAATCCCAGACCAAAGAACAACTCACAGTTCTTTCACTCAGAACCACTAGAAATTCCCAGCTGGCTTATAGAGAGGAAGTACGTCTAGTAGCACTGTATTCTTACTTAGATTCAAACCTAGATTAGGAACCTATAGAAGTCAGACCAGAGGGCTAGCAATCAGACTTTGCCCTCAGTCAGACCATGTCAGCAGCACTGAATGATTGCAGGTCCCTAGCCTGACCTATTTCTGAGTTGATGGTTTAACTCAGTATCCAAAGAAAGCACCAACAGTACTACCACATATCTTCCATTCAGAAGTAGACATGGCGTGTTCCTGACACAAAGTCCAGTAAGGAAATTGGCTAGAAGAGTTAAGACAAAAAAAAAAGAATCCTACCATAAATAGTTATTATGGAGACAGTGTTAGAAATATCAAGAATTTTACCTGGCTATGTGTGAATGTAGAAAAAAAAATTATTTCACATCATTATTTGATGGAGTGACTTGGCCTCTTTGGGGCACAAGCACTCCAAGCTAGGTGCAAAGTTCTCTTTATAATACATCCAGGTTTGAATTTCATGTCTTGAACCCCATCGATCAACATTTCACATTGCTTCAAGTATGTTGCATGTACTTCTACTTTTGTTCATAAAATCTTTTCATTAAGATCATAAGTTATTGCTCTAACAGATCTCCATCAGTTTCCCAAGTTTCTAATGAGATATGCTTCAAGAACTGAACCATATAAATATGATAGGTTCAAACACAAACTTTATCATATGTTTTAGATCATGAAATGAATTTAAATCAAACCAGAAACATTTAACTTTCCCATCAATGCAAAGGCACTCCACAAGTTATCTCCCTCTAAGAAACTGACATTGAAATTCTTTTCCCCAAACTGAAGATGTCTCTGATTTTGTTCCACTAATTAACTCAGTCAATTGTATGAATACCTAATTGCTTTCACATCATTTTGAAACATTTTGAAACCTTATTCCATATAGATACACAGGAACTTTAAATGCCAGCCTTAGTCTATGAGATAATGAATCGACGTTGAATTTGTATCTTTATTTCTTTTCCTTTATCTAATTATTCCCATTAATATTTAGACAGTATGTTATCTTTCACATGACTATACTAGAGTACCAATTTACCCAATTATTTGATTGAAAACAGCAAAATTTCACATATTTGCATTCATCAAATTTTCCACTTCTCCCCATAAAACCTTCTAGGTCTTTTTGTACAACTTCACTTTATATTAGGAAAAGAGTCCAAAGACTTTTCTTTTTATCACTAACTACTTGTTTTGACTACAGAGACCTGCCACCAAAAGGAAAAGAAAGAATCACAGCCTCCCACGTGCAGCATCACATCCACCGGTTCTCTCTTCTTAATCTGATCTAAAATAAATAGCAAACCCCAGGAAAGCTTGCAATCCACTTGAACTTGAAGTTTCAGAAAATTCATAGCAGGTTTGAATACATATATATATATATATATATATTTATACTTATAATATAACCTTAAGTAACATAAAGTCCCAAGGTATTCTAACAAATTATGTTCCTGGTTACTAAAATATTTCTAGGTATCATAACATTCCCAAAAGTTCCGGGCATAAAACCTCTTGTACAAAACTGAGAAAAATTACCAGAGGAGATCCCAAACAAGACTTTGCAGAAATAATACATGTATAGAAAAAATAATTTTAACTGAAATTTCCTTTAAAATAAAGACAAAACTTGGAAGTGTATAATATCTTAAGTTACAGCAATGGTCCAGCTTCTTAATCCATTCATCATTTTTCTCTGACAGTACAATTCTAACAACACTTACACCATAGGAATGTAATAATGCTCTAAACGTTACTATGTATTGCAAAAATGAAATGACCGATTATCAAATTAGATGAATGCATTTCTAAATCATTTTGTACAAGGAATCATTCATCTTCTCACCAAAACGTGAAATATCACTATTACCCTAAAGCACTGTATACATTTTCATGAAATGGAAAATCTGCTACAATATTAGTGCTTGTTCATGACCTCATATAACAGTTTCAAATTATAACCCCATTTCTACCTAACAATGTTCTTTCAAATTTTACACACTAAGAGAGCTCTAAAAATACAATTGTAAATAGAATTATATCAATTACATTTCCAGATTGTTGCATATACAAATTACTTATTCCATTATGACTTTTGGTATTTTAAAAACTACCTTTAAAGTTATCAGGTATGGCCAGTCATTGCTAAATAACAATAAGTAAACATTTTAATTACATCCTGGTATTTACATATTCCCTTGAATATATTTTATCTAGCTGTATATTCCCAGCACTGAATAGCTCTTCTTTTGAGCTAACTGTTGTCTCTGGCCCAGGCAAAGCTTAATAATTGCTTGAACAAATCACTATCTTTACCATAGTCTATATCAAGATTCAATAAAACCTTTCATAACTTTTGTCTATTGATTTTACAATCAGGCTACAAGTTTTTATTTTCAGCCCCTGATAGAACATCAAAATTTCCTTGTACTCTTTAACATACCCAACTGTCTCAGTGAAGAATGGGGAATGGAGTGTAAGGGCATGTGGGTTTGCTGCTCTCCCATCCTATCTGAACATATTTCAAGTAAATAAAAAAAAATATACTCACCAACTTCATCCAATATTTCTGTACCTCAAAAACTAGAAGTTAAGTGTCTAACAATTTAATCGTATTTTAAACAGACTACTTAACCCTTAAATGATCATCCCATGAGCATACAGAAGACCCCCTTACTTCTGCAGCTTGAAAACACTTTGCTTCATATCAGATCCACTGACTTCTTTACATAAATCTGATAGGTAAACTATTCCTTGCTCTCCCAAATTGCTTATAGTATCAGCCTTTATTCATGAACCTATTTTGACTTTATTTTGGTATGTGGTGTAAGATATTGGTCTATGCCCAGTTTCCGCCCTCCCATTTTCCAATTTTCCCAGCAGTTTTTGTGAAATAGTGAATTCTTATCCCAGAAGCTGGATTCTTTGGGTTTATCAAAGAGTAGACTGCTATAGTTGTTGACTTCTCCATCTTGTGTACCTATCCTATTCCACTGATCTGCCACTCTGTTTCTTAGCCAGTACCAGGTAATTCTGATGACTGCTGCTTTATAGTACAGTTTAATATCTGGTATGGCTAGGCCACATTCCCAAGCATTTCTTTTCCTTTATACCCTAGATATTCCAGACCTCTTGTGGCTCCTCTTTTATGTCAATGTCCCTGGCTAAGCCTGCTTGGTCCCACCTCCCATCCTAGGCACTGGCTGTCCTAGGATAAAAGTTGGGGACATGGGTGGGTCAGAGACTCCCTGGAGCATGATGCTTCTGGGTCTTCCACCTGTCTGGTTTTGCTGTTGCCTTAGGGATAGAGAAACAATGGTGTGGGGGAGGTGAAGGGAGGGCTTTGGTGATGGTGGAGTTTGCTTTATCTTACTTTGCTTATAGAAAGGCGAAAAGGGTCAGGGCTTCTAAAGGGCTTCTGGTTGGCTGGGGTTATTGTTGGGAAGTGGGTGGGAGGGAGGGAGGAATAGCTTTGTCCCCATGCACGACTGAGACCCTTGGCTCAGCTGAGATTATGCAGATAAATCACTTGTATATCCATGAATTCATTGATTTCAATGTTTAGAGAATAATTACAGAATTAGAGCAGGAAGAGATCTTCCAGCCCTGCATTTTATGTATGAAGAAGCTCAGGCTCAGGGTCTACGTAACTTGTCCAAGGTCAAACAGCTAATGGCAGCCCTATGATTCAAACCCAGGCCCTCTCACTCCAAATTCTGAGATTTTCTGTATGAAGACTCTAAGCCAGAAGATTTACAAGACAGGCATCTGAGTCCCCAGGGAACCTAACTGTGGAGGGGGATGATAGCTATGGGCAGAAAAATGTAATATGTTCTAATTAATGAGATGCACAGAGAAGTGTAACCAAATTGACCACTCTGTGAAGTTAGGGTTTGGATGTGATTGGGTCAGAGGCAGGCTTCCTTGTAGAGATGGCATCGGAATTGAGCCCAATGAGAGAGAGGGGGTTTCAACTGGCCATGTGGTGGGGACAGCTTCTAGGCAGAAGAAAAGGTAGCCAAAGTCAGGATGTGGGGAAACCACACTTTTGTACAGAGAGCTTTCTTTTCTACTGATCTCTCTTCTCTCACTAATCTCCAGTTGCTCCCTGTCTATTGGCTGCTTCCCCTAGTGCCCACAAAGTGCCAGCTTCTCCATTATCCACCAAACACATACACATGAATCCTGCTAGCTGTCATTCTATATCTTTCTTCCCTTTTGTGGCTAAACTCCTTGACAATGTCATCTACAATTCCTGCCTCCATTTCCTTTCCTGTCAATCAGTTCTTAACTCCTGGCAACTTGTCATTGGACCTCATCATCCAACTGAAACTGTTCTCTCCAAAGTTCATGTTGTGAAAAAGAATCAGAACAAAAGGGAAAAAACCCAAAATAGTTTGAATAGTATGCTTCGATCTGCATTCAGACATCACAATTCTTTCTCTGGATGTGGATAGCATTTTCCATCACGTGTCTTTTAGAATTGTCTTAGATCTTTCCATTGCTGAGAAGAGCTAAATCTATGAAAGTTGGGCATCACACAATGTTGCTGTTACTGTGCACAATGTTCTCCTGGTTCTTCTCACTTCATTTAGTATCGGTTCAAGTAAGTAAAGACAATTTTAAACTTTCATTACAAAATTTTTTTGAGTTCTAAATTTTCTCTCTCCCTTCCTCCCCCACCCCTAGACAGTAAGCAATTTGATGTAGGTTTTCATATTCAAACAGGAGCTCCCTGTCCCCCGTTAAACAAAAACACAAACAAATAACTCCAGTGGTTCCCTACTGCCTCTAGGATAAAATATAAATTATTCTGTTTAGCTTTTAAAGCCCTTCAGAACCTCATTCCAGCCTTCTTTCCAGCCTCACTGGATATTATTTTTTATCAGGTATTCAGATTCAGCCAACCTGGCATTCTCTCTGGTTCTCTCATATGTCTCTATGACTTTGCAATGGCCGTTCTGCCATAACTGGAGGACAATTTCTCATCATGTCCCAGGGACTCAGATGTAGATTAGAGTACACAGACTTTGAGGAAGGAACTCCTAACTGATCAGATTAAAAAGAAAGAATCCAGAAACACAAATACCTCTCCACATATCCGGATATTGGGAATTGGATAGACATAGGGCAGTAGTCAAGTTATTCTGGAAATCTGACAATGGTATCATGGTCCCATTTAATATTAACAGTGTCTTGTGGGCATTTTATGAACCACCAGAGGGTCAGAAGACTTAAAAGTAGGAACTCAATCTTATTATAACTCCTGACTTTATCAGGGAGATTATTAAAAAAAATCTACCAAGAAGTAAAGAGGAAGAGACACTAGGGAAGCAAGCTTTCTGTCTAAGAGCAAATCTGATTGAAAGGACACAAGCTATAAGCTTGATACAGATTTCTTGGAATGGACCTTTTATGACCACTACTGGCTGACACATAGATAGATAGATAGATAGATAGATAGATAGATAGATAGATAGATAGATAGATAGACAGACAGACAGACAGATAGATGGACAGATTTAAAGTCAGAAATCCATGGTTATTCACATTGAAAATGTTACTGGACCAGTCCATCCTCTGCTCAACTGTCAAAGCTATCTTAGTTTTAAAGCATAGATGTCACCATGTCCTTGGGTCCTTGCCCCATGTCCCTATGTCACCTTCTCTACTCGGCAAATTGCAGTCATTACCTATTACTGCAAGATCAAATATAAAATCCTCTGCTCAGCATTTAAAGTTCTTTGCCATCTTATCCCTTCTTATTTTTCCAGTCTTGTTATACCATACTCCTCTTACTTCCAGCCTCCCCCATATACCCTGTGACCCTGTGGCACTGGCCTTTTTGCAGTTGCTCACAAAACATATTCCTCCTGCCTCCAAGCATTTTCACTGGCTCTCCACCATACCTGGAATTCTCTTTCTCATCTTTATGTTCCTGTATTCTCTGGCTTTCTTCATATCCCCAGCTAAAAGTCCACCTTCTACAAGAGACCTTTCCTTGGCCCCCTCGATGCTAGTGCTTTCTCTCTGTTGACTATCTCCAATTTATCTTGCATGCATCTTCTCTGTACATAGTGATTTGCATGTTGTCTCTCCATGGCCCCTATTCAATGGGGAATTTCTTGAGATCAGGGACTGTCTTTTGCCTTTCTTTGTCTTCCCAGTGCTTACTGACTATTGACGGATGGACCAGCTTTCAGAAAAAAGACAAATGGAAAGTCCATGGTAGAGTTAACTGTGCAACCTTCACATTCCCATTCGATATTCTTAAAATGATTCTCCCCTAACACTAGTCTTCATCGTGTTTCTACCTTCACAACGCTTCTTGCGCATGTATCACCTTCTTCCCACTAACGTAGCCACAAAGCTAGCTCACGTCCTCATCCCCTCTCCTCTACTGCAATACATTTTTTTCTTTTTGCAAAGCAGTCAGAGTTAAGTGACTTGCCCACATGTAACAGTAAGGCAATAAGAACAATGTAGATGATAACTGTTAAAAAGCCCATGTAGTTGTGTATCCCAAAGTATATGAGACTCTCCACATAGAAGGCAGAAGAAGTAAGCCATTTATTCAGACACCACAGAACCATCTCCCACAAGCCATTTATCCAGTCAATCACAGCAGTGAAACATTCCACACACAATATCACAACCTGGAGACTCGCCATCCCCAAACCTCTCTGACCTCCTTCTGGGGTCTCCCAGCCTGTTCAGTTCTAACAATCATAAGGGTGATCATTAGCAGAAATCAGCAGCCATAACATCCCTCTCTCTCTCTCAACATTTCCTGCGACATAACTTCCTTTTCCTGTTAGGAAAGGCCTCCCACCACATGTGACTTAGGCTTCCTGTGACATAAACAGGTGACATGGCCTGTTAATGGATGGGAAAGATTTTCAAATCTAAATTGCTACTCTTTTCAGCCCTGAGATTTTTCTTATCCATTACATAGGGCAATGGGAATTTTGGGATAATTGGTGTCAACAGAAATTTGCACAACAAAATAATAGGCATAACACAACATAAGCATGTAAAACAATGTCATCATTCCCCCCTCAAATGAATGGGGCTCAAAATCTTGGGGTAAAGGATGAAGGTGGCATCCTCCAAAGCTTCTTCCTGCTGAAACTGGACATAGAGCTGTCCCTGCCCCACGGGAGTGAGTCCTATTTGAGAGGTCAGTTCTTTAGCAAGCTGGCATCCAGAACTCAGTTGACGACAGGTCCAGAGATGACACATCCCAGTCATGGACACCACAGTCCAGAGGTGACATCCAAACACATCAGAGGGTGACATCTGGTTTAATAACTTCTCCTTGATAACTAGAATCTATCACTCCAGCCAATACATGTATTCCTTGAGCTGCTAATACTGGTAATATCTGTCCAAAATGATTCTTAGGAATTCTTATACATATCCCGGGAGAGATTTTTCTTATCTCTTTTCTATCCAACCAAAAGTTCTCTAAACAATGTAAATCATATCCTACCAAACTAGGTATTCCTAGATACAGTGGTGGGACATCTTCCCTCACAGTCCAATACTCAATATTTTGGATCTTATGTGTTTGCTTTTCTCTCATTTGCAGATTTGCATCATCATTTTGGCCAATGGAATACTTCCTCCTAATGTTCTATTATTCAAATTATGCAAATCAGTGAACAAATTATCTTTTCAATGTTGACATGAATTATTAGAACTTAACTTTCCTAATTATTCTTTCAACAATCCATTCATTCTATCAATCCAGATGCTTGTGGATAATATGGAATATGATATAGCCACTCTATATTGTTCAATACACAAGATCTCTTCATCTCATTACCTTTGAAACATTACCCATTGTCACTTTGAATCTGCATTGGGGTTCCATGATATAGACTTATAATATCTAAAGTTTTACAGGTGTTTTTCTGGGTTGCATTCTCATAAGGACAAGCCACTAGTACACCTGAATAGGTGTCAACACAAGTACATATAAATTTGCATCCTTTATCTTGGGGTAGTGGTCCAATATAATCTACCTGCCAAATCTGGGCTGGAACTTTTCCCCTTGCTGTTTCTCCAGTTACTACCCGAGGAACAGTTTGTTCCTTTTCCAATTGACATAAACTACATTCCTCTGTTACTTCCTTTAACAACGAATAAGAGATACTAATACCTGGATCTTGTGCCCACCAGTGTGTGACCCGGACCCATAAATGTCCAGCTGTTTGGCGGACCCATTTTGCTAGTACGCGATCATCAGTTGGTGTCAGGAGTAAGGACAACATGTTCAGTAGCAATCTTTGGTAGTCAATCAGCCTGCGCATCGTACTCACTTCCTGGTATAGTGAGGGGCGCAAGAGCATCTACATGAAAAACTGACAAATGACTAACCAAAGACATGTCCCATATCTCTTCCCATGGTTCTTTGCCCCAAACTTGTTTACCATGAATTTCCCAATTTTAATTTTTCCGCATTAGCATCCATGTAGCTAACCCATTAGCTACTGCCCATGAATCAGTGAATACATGACACTGTCCTCCTTTCTCTGTTTTAATAGTCTGATGTACTGCCATAAGTTCAGCATATTGACTACTTCCACCTATCCCAGTACTTTCCAAAGTTCTATTAGCACATGGGTTACAGGCCACTGCTTTCCACTCTTTTATGGCCCAAATATTTTGCTGTCCCATCAGTAAACCATGTATTTTTCTTCTGTTCAGTTAGTCCATCATATCCATCATTCCATTTTACCAAGGATTATACCAACTACTGCTTTGGGTCAGAGTATCTGTCATTTCCATCAATGTCGATGCTTGCTAGAGTTTCATGGAGAGCAGAAACTCCACTTTTGCCTGTTTTTATCTATTTGGAACATACCATTTCCATTTAATTATGCTAGCCTCTTGCACATGTCCAATATCATCTCAATAGATGCAGAAAAAGCCTTTGACCAAATACAACACCCATTACTATTAAAAACATCAGAAAGCAGAGGAATAAATGGAGTCTTCCTTAAAATTATAAATAGCGTCTACCTAAAACCATCAACAAACATTATTTGTAATGAGGATAAGCTAGGTGTATTCCCAATAAGATCACGGGTGAAACAAGGACATCCATTATCACCCCCTATTATTCAATTTGGTACCAGAAATGTTAGCTTTAGCAATAAGAGAAAAAAAAGAAATTAAGGGGATTAGAAGAGGCAAAGAAGAAACTAAATTATAACTTTTCACAGACAATATGATGATTTAGAGAATCCTACAGAATCAAGTAAAAAAACTACTTGAAACAATAAACAAGTTTAGCCACGTTGCAAGGTACAAAATAAACTCACATAATTCCTCAGCATTCCTATACATTACTAACAAAGCCCAACAGCAAGAGATAGAAAGAGAAATTCCATTTAAAGTTACTGTAGACACTATAAAAATTTTGGGATTCTATCTGTCAAGACAAACGCAGGGCCTACATGAACACAATTATGAAACACTTTTCACACAAATACAGTCAGATCTAAATAAATGGAGAAACATCAGTTGCTCATGGTTAGGCTGAATTAATATAATAAAAATGAAAATTTTACCTCAATTAATTTACTTGCTCAGTGCCATACAAATCGAACAACCAAAATTATTTTACAATGCTGGATAAATAATAACAAAATTCATTTGGAAGAACAAGAGGTTCAGACCATCTAGGGTGTTAATGAAAGGAATGCTAGAGAAGGTGGCTTAGCCATATCAGAAAGCTCCTTATACTCTATACATAGCAGTGCTTTCCGGGGAATCATATGAAGACGTTAGGGAACTATAGTTTTTAGGGGTGCTTGAGATCCCAAAATACCAGCATGCTGGTTCCTACTCAAAAGAATTCGACTCAAACCTTCTCACAGCCAAAGAGAGACAAAGTTTATTACACGTTTGCCATAATGGGTTGTCTTAAGAAATCTCACCCTTGGGGGGCGGAGCCAAGATGGCAGCTGGGAAGCAGTGACTGGCGTGAGCTCCCCACCAAGTCCCTCCAAAAACCTATAAAAAAATGGCTCTGAACCAATTCTAGAGCTGCAGAACCCACAAAGTGGCACAGGGAAGCAGGGCTCCAGCCCAGGACAGCCTGGATGGTCTCTGGGTAAGGTCTGTCCCACACGGAGCTCCCAGCCCCCAGCTGAGGGGAGCGGGGCTGAGCCCAGGGCGCATGGCGCAAACAGACCAGACACGGACCAACCAGACCAGGAGACGAGCGGAGAGTGCCCTGGCATCCTGAATTACTGAGCTGTGGCATCCACCAG